>CAUYPK010048194.1:0-210630 GCA_963574355.1 Loris lydekkerianus
CGCCTCCTTTCCCTGCCCCTTCCCCACGCGCTATATAAGTGGCTGCTTAAAGCAATAAAGTTGAGTTCCTGCTTCAACAGAAAAAAAAAAAATTTAAAAAAATGAAATAAATAAATAAATAAATAAAATTGTATCTTTAGGGAGAAAAAATTAAATGCAAAATAAAAGCAGGTAAAATCTTTTCAAAACAATGTATTTTAAAGTTTTGAAACTATTTCTGAATGTATGCCCCCCAACTCTATTAACTAGAAAATGCAGAGTTATTATCACAAACTGGCACTGACATTAATAGGCCATTGGTCTTGCTATCTAGCTCATCTTATTTTTTTTTTTTAATAACTTAATCAAACCCTGCTAATGCAAAGCTTCCAGCATATGTTTGACATAGTTTATGTCCAATTAATTCTATGTATCAGATAGACCTTATAAGCAATTAACTCATCCTGGAGTATTTACTGAGAAGCTGCCTTGCTTAAATTCTGATGATTCATTAGTGGGTTTTACAGGACTTTATTATGCCTTGCTTTGAAAATAAATTTTTTTCTAATAATTTGTGCAATCTTTGTTACCTCTCTTTCCTATAAGTAGGCAGTTTAATGTATCACATGCTTCTTTTTAATGTTGTCATATTTTTTAACCTGGTATTTAGAAATCCTTAAAAGTATGCCAAAATAAGAGAGATTCTTATTGACATTTTTATCCTTTATATGAGATACAAGGTTACCACTCATCTTAAATATTATATAAATGGAAGTAGATAAAAATTTTGTCCAAAAGAGGCCTACAAAATTAAAATAAGTGACATTTTCCATCTATTTTAGGTATAAAGGGACCTGGACTTTACTATGTGAGATAAGCTATAGGGAATTAGTGAAGTATTCCAATTAGGGACTAAACCTACCAGGTAAGGTTTAAAATGCAGAGTCCTTCTGAAAGTATTAGTAAGCCTTTCTCTGCTTCAGGCCACTCTTCGTCTTCCTTGTATCCTTTAACTGGTTGATCAAGCCTCCCCAAATGCAATTGTTTGGGGGCAGTCCATTTTATCCCTTATTCAAGTTGTTAACTTAGATGTCACAGAGCAAATCAGCCATCAGAAGTTGGAGTTCAGGCCTGAGTCCCCCAAAACCAACATCCGCCACCTACCCCTTGTTTACTACCTCATCCCAAAGCCACCAAGAACTTAAAATACCTACTTGCATCTTGCTACTCTCATGCGTTTTACAGACTAGCAAATTGAGGCCAATGAGTCTAAAAGATGTTCAAGATTATTTGGCAAATCAGTGGCAGAACCAAAGGTTAAATTCAGGTCTCTTCATTTCTATTCAGTTTTCTTTATAAGGCTTTGGGGGAGCCAAGATTCCCTGGCTTTTCATTGCCATGGAGGTGTCAGGTTTCTGCACCTGTGGCTCCAGGGGGAGCCCGAGTAATTAATAGATCTGGGGGTCATCTTACCAGCTGCCCTGTTGCTTCAGTTGCCCTCTGTTGCCCAATGACCTTAGTTGCACACACAATATTTTAGTAAGGAGAGTAAAGTGACATTAGCAAGACTGCAGAATCACTTTCTCTGCAAAAGTACAGCTAGCATCTTTCCAAAGATAAGAATACCACCCTGAATTCACCAGAACTTAGAGGAAAAGTGTGTGTGTGCTAAGGCGGGGGAACCATTATTTTAGTGGGGAAACTAGGATGCCCATAATTTTACCTAATCTAGTGGCAAAAATAAATATGATCTGACACTTCATTTTTCAAATCTTAGACCATCAGTGTAATATTGCTATAACTAGAAATTTTTTTAATCACAAGTAACAGAAACACAGTTCAAACAAACTCAATTTAAAATAAATAAAATGGATTTGTAGGTTCACATGATCAGAAAGTCTAAGAGTAAACGAAATTCAGGCAAAGGGGATTCAGGGATCAAATGCTGTCATTGGGGTCTGTCCTCCATCTCCTGACATAAGTCTGTCTATGGGTTGTACAAGGCAACCACTGGAATATTAGGCTCATGTTCAACCAGCTGCGAAAACACCAATTAAAAAAAACAAAACAATTTTTCCTGGTAATGACAACAACAAAGTCCCAGGGAGAAATTGAGATTACTTGCCTTGGAGCAGTGCCCATCCCTCCTTGCAACTGTGAAATGAGAGATGGGGTCAGCTCCATCCCTGTCAGGGTCATGGGTTCCTAAAACAAAAACAGAAGTTCTATAGCCAAGAGAAGAGGGGAAAAGGAAGGATGCCAGTAAGACAAAAGTGACTAAGAGAAATATGCATGTCTATTGTTGTATTGGAAGAAGTACTGGGGGTCAAAGTTTGCCACATTTGCCTCAACTGCAAGCATCTCAAAATCATTTTCCAGGAATAAATTCTTCACCCTGTAGACAAAAACAGGAACTAGGACAAATGGCAACTAATCAGGGGTCAGACATTCACCCAAGTTGTACTCAAAGTTTCATCAGGTAGACCCAAATATACCACTTATTACCACTATTTATTGCATAATGGTTACTTATTATTATAGTAGTTATTACCTTTTCCAGCTTCCTGTAATTATGTATGGGCCATACATAATTATTTCTTCCAAAAGTTTCAAAGGAGACTACATCTACTATTCTACTTTTTTCATAAGACCAAAGTCTATTACCTGTTAAAAAATGATTCTATAATGGTCAAATCACCCCAAGCTTTCCCCACTTGGCTTCTCCCATGGCAACAGCCACCACCATCCTCAGTCCCTAGTGCAGTGCTCAGGGCAGTGAGACCACACAGCTCCAGGGCCTTAGCACAGGAGGAATGGGGGAAAGGTGGCCACCTTCAAAGAGTCACCATTCCCTGGCTGGACAAATTGTTTAACCTCATTGAGCCTCAGTCTCCTGTCTATAAAATAGAGATAACAATAGTAATACATAGTCGTAACAATTTTAACCAATAATAGGAGTAAAGCACTTAAAGCACCTGGGAAAATCTATGTAATAAATGGTAACCTGATGATGATGATGATGGCAAACTGACCACAATAGACACATAGACACGGTGCCTGGGACAGATTAATATTTCAATACACCACTTTGCTAGAAGCTCTGGTGCCTTTTACTCCTCCTATATTCCTTTCTGTCCAGTAAAATCCTGTCTTACCACTGGGAAATAAAAAAAAGAATTCAATACATATATTTGAACTTATGAATGAATGATCAAGAATTAGAGATCAGATTAATGATCTGATGAATGAACCATTAATGATTCTGATCAATGAATCTTGATCAATGAATGATCAAGAGTGAGATCAGATTAAATATGTGCTTAAGTCACAGTTCTTTACTAGCTGTGGCCAGTTAACCAAGTTTTTTAACTTCTTTGTATCTCCGACCTCTTCCCTGGGAAAAAGGGAAATCCTCTCTCATGTGGTTGATTTAAGGGACAATGAGATGGTTACACAAGAAACTCTTGAAAAGCAGATACTCTGCCTTCTTTATTGTAAATATTTAACACATAATAGTTTCTACCCTTTCTTTCTCTTCTAAACCAGGTTTTAAAAATTCCTAGGTCACTGGCACATCCCCCATGTTCAAATTCATCAGAATGCTGCAACGTTAAATGTTTAAGGGTCCATAAATGTGAATAAAAAAGAAAAACAGAAAACCTCTAACATGTATGTGAGGTTCCAGAACAGACCACAGAAAGAAGTTTAATCTAGAAAATGGTTAAGCACATGCTAAGCTGCCTTAAAATGAAATTAATGTTTTGGCAAGTTTATTCTCATGTGAATCCAAATAAATCTCAGACCAGTAACAGAGACTAGAGCAGACGGCAATGTTGGTCATTTTTGTTTATCTTTAACAGGAGAATGCAATGAAAGAACTCAAAGCTCTTAATCTCTTTTACTTGTATAATGCTTTACAATTCACAAAGCATTTTTTATATAGGTTTTATCATCTCATTTCACAACATCTCTGTGAAATGGTTATCAAATAATTTATCTCCAAACTGACACTTTCTTCACGTGAAAGTGGGAAGTATTAGTAATTATGCCAGAACAGCTGGAATAAACCAAGGATGGCCATCCCTTTGCCTCTGGCTATACAGAAGCCAAATGTCCTTTATGCGCGTTGACTTTCTGAAGCTCAAAACTGGCAGAGGAACATAGCTCTGAGCCCTTAGTGATCTACACGTTAACTGTGAACCCAAAGCTCCCCAGCAAGTCTCAGCTTGTGAAGAACTCATCACTACTAATTGCCCAGCAGGGCTATGGAGTCACACTTTTTTTTCCCTTGGCTTGCTTGAGAGCAATGAATCAGCTTCATTCATTAAATCAACCACCTCCTAGTCTGAATTACATAATCATACAGATTGGCAGCAGTGCAATTCTGAAAAGAGTAGCTCACATTAATAATAAAAGCAATGACAATGACAATAGTAAAACTATATAGCGGCATAATTACAACCACAAAGAGGGGAAACAACCCAACTATCCAATTGTGGTATGTGCATACCATGGAGCTGTAAAAAAGAAATGGTAATCTAGTACCTTTAGTGACAACCTGGATGGAACTGAAAACCATTCTTCTAAATGAAACATCACAAGATGGGAAAAACAAATCCATGTACTCAAGAAACAGAGACACAGAAAGGCTAAATTTCCCAGGCAAAGCCACATAGGGAGGAGTCGATGGAGTCTGCACATGAACCTGGGTTGTCTGAGTCCAGAACACGTACTCTGCACCCTGAGCATCTGCGGCCATGACTGGCTGATAAGGACTGTCCCCATTGTCCATGTTACGGACAATGATGACTAAACTTAACTTGGGGCAGGAAAAAGTATAGGCAGACTATCAGAAAAATATGACCCACGAGACACAAAAATCTACTATAATTCTCTTCTCAATCCCTGTAAAATAAGAGTTCTTTATTAAAAGTACTGGGGCAGAAACTGATCTTGTGCTCCCCGTACTGATTCCTCTCCCTGCACACTGGAAGACTAACTCTCCCAGCCTGCCCTGCAGAGCAGTTGGGACCACATGACTGTGCTTCAGCCAATGGGACGTGATCAGAAGTAGCACATGCCATTTCCAGACATGGAAAACGAGAAGCAGATGGGAGAATAGAAAATAGCAGACCCAAAAGACTGAGCTGTTATCATGCTGACTTACACTTCAAAATGCCCAAAAGACCAAGAAATTGGGGCATCTAGAAACTCAAAAAGGGAAAGTGAAGGGAGGAAAAATATAAAAGAATTTTTTAAGTCTTTTTAAGAAAGTAGCCAGAATGTCACATTCTTTTTCCTACATCCTAAATCCTGCTCCAGTCAAAAATTAAAGATTTATGCTCTGAAGAAGGTAAAACAGATTTTCTCATCTAGGGGACACCAGGTGCAAAATGAGGGCTGGGCTGCAGGACTGAAAAGGGGTGGGCAGGGAAGGAGACTAACTCAGCTAACGCATATTGGATAATGAGACCCCAGCCCTCCTTCCCTGCTTGGCTCCCAGTATAGCAGCAGCTGGGCCTTCATCCAGGCAGGAGACTAGAAGAGGCTTTTCTATAAAATTTGATCCCCTCAAGAGAAAAGAACTAAAGATACTCCATGCAAGATTTCCCATCTAAGAAACCCAACCAATTTATCCTACCATGAAGTTCACAGTTAATAATCTCCAGTCATGCTCTCAGGGCATTCAATCAGCACATTAGTACCCTACTCCTAAGTATTAGTGGATAACCAGGGACTATCAGACACATGGAAAATAGCCTCAGAGAAGTCAATGAGAAGATTTCAACCATTAAAAAAAGAATAGGCCAGGCACAGTGGCTCACACTTGTAATCCTACCTACCATTCTGAGAAGTGGGCAAGGCAGGATCATCATTTGAAGTCAGCAGCTCAAGGCCTGCCTGACCAAAAGCAAGACTCTGTCTCTACTAAAAATAGAAAAATTAGCCAAGTATGGTGGTGTGTACCTGTCATACCATACTTGGGAGTCTGAGGCAGAAGGATTGCTGGAGCCCAGGAATTTGAGGTTGCAGTTAGCTATGATGACACCGCTGCACTTTAGCCTGGGTGACAAGAGCAAGACTCTGTCTCAAAATATAATAATTAAAGTTTTTAAAATAATAAAAAATTTAAAGAAGAATCCTATACAACATTTAGTTAATTTAAATAGTAAAAAGAGCTATTGGGCATTAAAAATAGAATAGCATCAAAGAAAAAATTAATGGAATAATTAAAAGATAACATCGAAAAGCTCTTTTAGAAAGTGTGGAAAAAGACAAAAAGAACACGGGAAAAAGAACAGAAGGTAGGAAATCATCAATGCAATAATTCCAGTAAATGTCCCAGAACTCTAGGGCATAGGTTGTTAAAAAAAATAACAATATAGAAGATGCAAATATTTTACTTATCCCAGGATATAAGTGAATTTCTTTTTGTCATATCACAAGTAAATAGAATTACCCAATAAAATGTTTTTCTCTTTTACTCCCTCGGTCTTCACATTAATAACATGTTCCTCAGGTTAACATATTGTTTACGAAAGAGATATGCATTTATAAAATTATTTGTTAACATCATAATGGGTGAAGTATTGGCCTTTTTATTGCAGAAAGGGCACAATAAAGAGGAGACAGCCATTTTTGTATGTTGGAAAAAAAGAAATAGCATGGTACTTTACAATATTATTAATCATAAACCATATAATTTTGCTTGTTCTTTCTGCTTCCATATGTTGTGAGGGCACGAGGAAATAATGGCAATATTTACTGCAGCAACTCCTAGCAAATATCCCGAGGGAGTCAGGGCACCTACTTAAATACCTGAATTGGTGAGTTTTTTAAATAACTTTGGTCCATATAAGTCTAATTCTCTATCTCTGAAAATGAAACTAAGACTATTTCTTCAAAGTGAGTGAGACCTGATACAGAAAATGCAAACTCAATAAATAAAAGGAGGCGGGCGGCACCTGTGGCTCAAAGGAGTAGGGCGCCAGCCCCATATGCCGGAGGTGGTGGGTTCGAATCTAGTCCCAGCAAAAAATAAATGAATAAATAAAAGGAAAAGCCAAACAAAGCTTAATTACCACCTCCTGCCATCCCTCCATCCCTCAGCTAGGAAGTGAAGGGACTGAGGGAGAAGAGCCCAGCACTCCCTCCAGGTAGGGCACAGTCCTGAGGGAAGAAGGTGGACTTGGGTCCCAGAGGAGGACCAGCTCCAGTCAAGACAGGTATGACAATTCTGTCAGCAGCAGCTCGTATGAGGTGCCACCAGAGAACTGTGGGCACGATCCTGTTACACCAGGCAGCCCAGGGACGATGCTAGAGGTGCTTCCTTCATTGGGTGTGGTTATGGCTCCTATATACCCAGTGTCCACGGCCAAGGCTGTCCAGGCAAAACCACACAACCAACCCTCTCAAATTAAGTTCCTACAAAGCAATCACATTCTTACGATGGAAACATAGCAATTGTGTCTAAATGTAGACATTTGCATTGCAACAAATTTACATCATCTTGTTTACATATTATCCCCTAGAAGTTTCAACTCACTTAGGGGAGTGTCTGCAGAGAAACCCCAAACTGAAGGTAGCATTTAATGGACTCCCTGAGCTCTGCCAGAGAATCTACTGCTCTTAATACTCATCAGCAATTCTTATATGCCACATTCTGGGTAAGGTAGTTAATTCTGTACTTAATTCTGAAAATTACTGAATCACTATACAGTAAGTATCTTTTTATGAAAATACAAGGACACTTAATCGTTCACATCGACCACCATAGAAACCAAAATTAATAATCTGGCTGGTAACTGTTCTCCATCCAGAAGTGTCTGCATTATTGATCTGCTAACTTTATTAAATTATGGTTATTATTCTGATAAATTTATTGTCAGGAATTTATAAGAACATAAAAATAAATGCATAATGTTTTAATTTTTTTATATAAAGCATTTTTCCCATCTATTATCCTATTTGATCTTCAAAGTGACATTTTCAGTTAACACTGTTTTATATGTGAAGAAACTTAAGTCTTGGAGATATTAAGTAAATTTCCCAAGTCCCTTCAGGTAATAAATAAAATCAGTGCTCTTTATCTTTCACTCAGAGAAGTTGTTATGTATACATACTCACCATCCTCTTGTTATCTAGTGAAGGGCAACCTGACATGGATCAGATCAGAACTGAGTAAGGCAGCTGCCATTTGGCTGGTGTCTCAGTATTTCTCCAAGAAGACAGTGTGTGTCAGTCCTAACTTCAGGGATAAATTACGTCATACCTGGCACATCTACTGTGTACAAGTCATTATCTTAAGTGTTACAAAGTCCTTAAAGATGTGTAAAACAGTCTTAAAATATGGTAGAAGTACAGACCGTAATATAAAATGTGAACAAAAATACTACAAAGTCTCAAATGAAAGAGACTCCTGGGTTCAGGGGAAATATTATTTTGGAAGCAGCATTGGAAATGCCCTGCTACATCTTAAAATGCCTTTATCAGTCCCTATGTGAGGCCAGGCCTATTATACCTAGTAGCCTGGAGAACTACAAAATAAACAGTATGCCAATTAATTTTTAGAAGAATTTACTTTAAAAAAAATCTTATTTATACTAAAAATCAAACCTCCAAATAGATAGGATATAACAATGTCCAAACAGGAATCATTTTGCTGGTACAGGAAAACATCATTTTATCTAATTAATAACTTCCTTCAAATGCATTTGTAAACTGTCTTTTAAACATCACCATCTTTATATGTTTATAAATGCTTTAAAACTTCTGTGAAAGAGAATCTCTTTATAAAATAAATATCACCTCAGTAACTGTTTTGTGGGTACTCCTTTTTGCAGCATGATGGTCTATCAGTGAGGGATTTCACTCAGGGTGAAATGATAGGAATCAATGGGGCTGTGGGTGGAGTCCATTTAGAATCCTTATTTGCTGTTCTCCATAAAATGAATAACTCTGAGTTCATTTTGACTCACTCCAGCAATTAGCATAGACTATTAGATGGCCTTCAAAGAGCTTTACCCAAAATAGAAACTCACTAATAGGACCTCAAGAGAGCTCAGGAGAGGGGAAAATCCCCCCCAATCTCAATCTCTCTCTGTAACTCTGTCTCTATACATAGATATGGGGTGTCCCAAAAGTCACCCATAAAGTCACTATACCCAGGGAAAATGGGAAATTGTAGTTAAACGTACCTTTATTTACAAAATATTCATTACAAATTTTACAAAATATTTACAAAATATTTTGATATGTCGGCTGCCTCTTTGTAAGTTTTAGAATGAATATTTTGTAAATAAAGGTGCATTGAACAACAACTTTCCATTTTCCCTATGCATGGCAACTTTATGGGTGACTTTGGGGACCCTGTATATTTGTGTGTGAGTGTGTATGTATATTAAGAATACAGAGGGTGAAAAAAAAATGTATACACACCTTAAGAAAAAAACTTTATTAAAATTATAATACTTAAATCATGCTTGACCTCTCAATTACAAAAGGTGCTGAAATGTGACTTGTATTCATTCTTTGTTATCGTTATATACTGAGGACTACAATTTTAACACCATTTTCTCCTTTCTTAAAATGTGTATACATTTCTTGGCACCCGCTGTGGGTTTGTGTGTGTGTGCGCACGTACACACATTGTTTTTCCTCCCCGAGGGTGGAGACTTTGGTCCAGCCCTATTTCCCCAGTACCTACAATGAAGGCTGGCAGAGAACTGGAGTTCAGTGAAATTGGCTGAATAAATGAAACTCCCTGGGAACCCAGCTCTCTGACTGGACTACCTAGATCCCCCTTTCCCATCCCCAAAATGAAGCATCAAGGATTTCAGCTCTGCAGGCAACTGCCGCCTGGGTGCGACTCTCATCTTTGGCCCTTCCTAGCTACTTGCCCTTGGACAACATTTTGTGCCTTAGTTTCCTCATATGTAAAATGATGATAATGGCACCTTCTAGGCTATTGTGAGAATTCACCTCATTAACACCTAGAAATGGTGCCTGGCCCAAGCTAAGCATTACAAAAATATTAGTTATTATGTTTCTCCTTTATGAAAGATATACCAAAAAAGAAAACTTTATCTCCCCATAACGAGCTTTATTTCACTCAGCTTCCGGTTTTGTTTGTCTCCTGTAAGCCAAGTAGAAATGTTTTCAGCTGAAGTTAATTCAGTTTTTCCTAATTTCGTTTAACTTTCTATGGGGATTTAACTAAAGTTCTTTTTACGAAGAGGAAACAGTCATCATTCGGGGCAAGAAAATAGAACAAAGAATAAGACTCATCTACTTTCTTATGTGCATGTTTCAGGCCTTTACTGTGGTTTTCCTCCAGGTAGCAGCCACATTCCTATGAGAGGCTCCCCAGGGTGGAGCATCTCCACCATGGGAGACAAGCCCCGGTGTCTCCTAGCAGCCGAGGCCACATGAGGGGGCCTTCCATAGTTTCCTTCCACCTCAATGATCTTCACAGAGATAGACCATCTGATGTCTTTTAATAAAAGGATGGATTTTAACTGGCGTATCTAGTTGCAGCATCTACAAATAAATTGATGGAAATGAATCAAACCCCTAAGAAGAACATTTAATCCCCACAAGTTTTTACATAAGACTAAAACCGAAGTCTAAAGACCTCAAGAAGAAGAAATGCCCCTCAACATTAACATAGTTAAAAAGATAGGTGGCATTACTCTATATGTCACAGAATTGGGGCCAGATGATGAACAATGCAAGGCCAGCAAGGCCTCTGCCCTTCCCCCCTCCCAGTCCATCAAGCAGGACCAGCCTGAACCTGTCTGAGTCAGACAAGGTGCCTGACCTTCTCAGTTAGCTTCTCTCCTAAAGAGGGTCCATAGCCTCCATTTACAACTCACTGAAGCATTTAGCAATGCTCAAGGTATTTAAAAATAGTTCCCCCAAACATAGATGCTCAAGTCCCCAAATAAGTATTTGCAGTGGCTTCGTGACGTATTTGTGAACTTTCCTTAAGTTCAGGAGTGTCCTGAGAACTTTCCTCAAGTTCACAAATGACTCTGATTTGCAGCCCCCTCATTCTTCTTTGAGCCTTACCTTCCAGTGCATCCCCCAGGCCACCGCTCCCTCTCACTTTCAGCAGATGGAATACTCTGATCATTTAAAATATTCAGGTTCAGCTAAGCCCCCTTCCTGTCATTATTTTTCATTCATGGATGTTAATTTCTTCATTCACCCTCTTTGCTTTTCCTGCTCCCTCTGAAGACCTCCTGGCCCCCATGCTCTAATAGCTGACCCATCGGGTACTTGCTCTTTCCTCTTACGCTTTCAATGCCCCCTTTCCAGTGTTTTTTTTTTTTTTTTTGTCCCCCTCTGCTACAAACACATTCAGGCCCCCCTCACCTAAGAAGACCCTGGCATCTCTCCACTGAGCCCTTCAAGGAGGCATCTTAGCTTTTCTCCTCTTTCCCATCGTACTCTGAAAGGTAGTCTGCATCCACCTTCCTACAACCTTCCTCACCACCTCCCACTCTAAGTTTTTGACTCACTCACTCACGGCAAACTCTCACCTTCTAGACTCTACCCCACCCAATTCGTTCACAGAGCTTTCCACTACTCCCAAAGACTCTCTCAGGGATGTCCAACCTACAGCCCGTGGGCCACATGCAGATTATGTGAGGACTGTTTTACTCAACTGTGGTGTCAGATATTGAGGAAAATGTGGAGAGATCTTTTTTTGTGTGTGTGTGGGGGGCTCATCAGCTTTTGTTAGTGTTTGTGTGTTATTTGTGTGGCTCAAGACAACTCTTCTTCCAATGTGCAGAAAAGGTTGGACACTCCTGTTTCATCTTCTAACCTCAATGAAACCCCTTCCTGAGCCTCTCAGGAACTTTTGACAGTGTTGACTTCATCTAGTCCTTACTGCAACTCTTTTCTAGTTTAAAGGAAGTCCCCAGTTTCAAGCCTGGTACTCTGAGTTACTCCACCTCTCTGAGCCTAATTTCCTATCAACAAGTTGGGGATAAAAATAGGCCAGACAGATGTTTTGTGACCACTAAATAACATGATACATGTAACATGCCCAACATGTAATTGGCCCTCACTGTATGATGATAATCTTATTTATTCTTACTTTTCCTTGATGTCAGAGATCCTGAATAGTCTGCCCTTCTGACCACTCTGTCTCCTTCATCAGACCCTCTTACCTCTTCCCTTCACCTTCTGCCAAACTTAAAAAGTACGCTGACTTCAAATGTTCCATCTATATGAAAGCCCCTAGATTTTCCTCTGACCCTGGCTTCCCGTTCTGCACCCCTTTTCTGATTACTTACTGGACAACTCCCTTGGGTGTCACTGGGCACCTCAAATTAACTATATATAAAAATAAATAATATGGCACTGCCTATAGCTCAGTGGGTAGGGCACTGGCCACATCCACCCAGGCTGGCGGGTTTGAGCCCAAAAACATACCAGGTGTTGTGGCAGGCACCTGTAGTCCCAGCTACTTGGGAGGCTGAGGCAGGATAATTGCTTGGACCCAAGAGTTTGAGGTTGCTGTGAGCTGTGATGCCAGAGCACTCTACTAAGGGCAACATAGTGAGACTCTGTCTCAAAATAATAATAATGATAATAATAATAATAATGATAATTGATTTTTTTTTCTCCAGAAGTTTATTTCTACCTGATTTTCCCCACTATCTTTTCACTTATCCAAGCTCAAGGTCTCCAGTACATTCTTCCCCCCTTTGTTCAAGGAAACCTTTGCCAATTCTGAGCATTTTTTGCCACCACAGTATCTGGCATGTCTGTCCCTGCTCCTCCTTCCTCACTCAGCACCATCAGGCCTTCAGGAGTTTTATCTGATTTATTGCACCAGCCTCTCAAGGGATCTTCGGGCTTCTTATTGAGCACATTCCTACCCATCCCCTCTGCTTCAACCAGAGAAACCCACTAATGCCAAGCTCCGATCAGACTGTCTTCTACCTACAAGATCCTTCAGAGCTTCCAATATACGCCTGGCTGTATCAACTCATCATTCTTCCCTTCTCTGAGAGAGCTTTGAGAACTAATAAGGAAAAGGAAAGAAAAACGCAACGTAAGCTGCATTTCTGGGAAACCAGGAAGTAAGTCCTAAGTCTATGTATAGGTAGGCGCTGTGTGGGAGGGAGGGGTGAAAGCTGAGGCCAGAGGAATCAGGCGGCAGTGGCAGTCCTCAGAAAGCACCAACAAAAATGCCAGGCCTGGATGCAAATAACAAGGTGCAAAGTGCTGTCCTTTGTTTGAAATAGTGCGTGCAAGAACACCAGCTGGAGGTGGTAGGAGTCCCGCCGGCCCTGCTCAGCACACAGAAGCAGAGCCCCTGGGCTAGATAGTGAGGTGTGCAGATAAGCCATGCTTGCAGGAGGGAGCTTGACTTTGGAGTGGCTTAGAAGAAAGCCTTCCAGTTGTGATAATAGCTAGCCCAGAATGCTCATTACATGCTGAATAATAAAAAAGGAATTAGCATAGACTACACACAGAGATATTGTAAGGAAAAAAATAACAAAATGACAACAGGGACTCTAACAAATGCAAACTTTGTAACCTAATTGTACACTCACATTAATCTGCAAAAAATAATAACAAACATATTAACAGAAGAATACTCTTTATAAAAATGTTTAGGGAGCAGATGAACATTATGAATAAACGTATCATAAAATTTTAAAATGTTCAGTCTTAGTGAAGTGTTCATCTGTGAGGAACTATTTCAAAGTTGAAATATCCAAATTCAGGCCCAGATATGTCCTGGTAAAGTTACCAAATTTGAAAGAAAATAAAGAACTCTTTGGGCCACCAGAAAAAATGATCAAGTCTCTGATGAGGGGAAAAATAAAGCTGGAATTGGGACTTTTTACAATAACATTTCATGCCTGGAGACAGGACAGCAACAGATTTTATATTAACCCAATATCATTCAAATATAAAGACTACTGAAAAACAGCTTGAAACATTCTAGAACTCTGGAAATATTATTTTCATGTATCCTTCTTGAAAAACTTACTAGAGTACAATTCAACTACCAACCGAGGAATCCTTGGGTCCTATACTCTGGCAAAAAAAGAAAAGAAAAAGAGCTAATTGTGACCGTTGATACTAGAATCTAATAGAACTAAGATAAAAACAAAAATGGGAATTAGAGTAACAGAAAGAAATGTAAATGTTACTTGCTATATAATGTAGAAATTATTTTAAAAAGTTGAGAGCATGAGGAAAGACGGATAGAGACAGACTTGGTAGGCCTTTGCCTCATTATGTTATCTGTACTTTTTATTTACTATAATCAGGAATATAAGGGATGACTGGCAATTTAAGCACTAGTACATAGAAATATAATATTTAGCAGCACAAAGGAAAACACTAAAAATGTAATCTTATAATCTAAAATTGAGGAAAGGGAGGAAGACAATATACCGTATATACTCGAGTATAAGCCGAGTTTTTTCGGCACAAAATTATACTTGAGTATATATGGTATACTAATTTTTATTACAATAGAAAATTAAAGAGTGCTATCTAAAGAAATAAAACTAGGAGCACCACCCCGGCCAATGGAATGAGAACCCCCATTTAAACAGGATCAGGTGGATCATATGCACATCCAATTTTGAGAGTTCTGCTCTAACCCATAGCCATATTATCAAAGAAATACTTCATTTCTCATTTCTATTTCCCTTTTTTCCTTGGTCTACCTATGACAGTTTTGTTTGTTTGTTTGTTTTTTGATACAGAGTGTCACTTTGTCACCTTTGGTAGAGTGCTGTAGCATCGTAGCTCACAGCAACCTCAAACTCTTGGGCTCAAGACATCCTCTTGCCTCAGCCGCTGGAGTAGCTGAGACTACAGGCACCTGCCCCAATGCCTGGCTATTTTTAGACACAGAGTGTCTGGCTCAGGCTGGTCTGAAACTTCTGAGCTCAGGTGATCCACCAGCCTTGTCCTCCCAGAGGCGTGAGACACCACGCCAGGCCTACAACAGTATTTTTTACAGCTCTATATTACTTTCCTATTACTGCTGTGAAAACAAAAATTTATACTCTTAGAGTTCTGGGGATCGGAAGTCTATAGTCAAGTTGTGGACAGGGCTGTGTTCCTCCTGGGGGCTTCAGAATGAATCATTCCCCTAGTCAGCTTCCAGAGGCTGCCTCCATTCCTTGGCTGATGGCACGTTCCTTGAGTCAATCCAACCTCTTGCTTTCACTGTCACATCTCCTGCTATTACTTTCATCACCTGTCTTCTTACTATAAGGAGCTTTGTGCTTCCCTGTCACTGGGCCCACTGGATAATCTGGGATAATCTCTCCATCTCCAAATCCTTAACCCAATCACACTGCGATGGCCCTGTCCCAATGTAAGGTTCCCAGAAACGTCTCCTGGGTTCCATCACTCAGCTACTACAAACTTCATTTGGGCAAGTACCCACCATCCTTTCCCACTGCAGTCAACTTCTCCTTCCTCCTTAGAGCTGCCTTGACTGCAGGGATGGGAAGCACTTAGGACTTCTTACTGGTACAGCACCCATGGCACCACTTGATTCCTCGTGACACAGTGATTATGTATTTGCCGTATCTTTCCCTTTCTCCCATCCCACCCCCACTTTACTTGACGGAAGAGGTTGCAGACAGGCTCCAAATCCCAAACTCTACTAAAGGTACACACACTAGTATCATCAAAGACTTATTAATTTGTCAATTAATATTTTATATTAATTAATATATTTTAATTAGTTAATTATTATATATTAATAAATTAAGATTTATTAATTGCCAAATCCAAATCCTAGTTCTAGGTTCATCTATTCAACAAATACCTACTGAACACCTTGCTGTGGTCTAATTGCTTGTGTCCTCCCAAAATATGTGTGTCGTGATCTTAACCACTAAGGTGATGGTATTAGGAGACGGGGCTTTAGAAGGCCAAGGCCTCATGGGTGGGGTCTGTACCCTGATCCAAGAGGCCCCAGATACCCTTCTTGCCCCTTCTACCACGTGAGGACACAGCGAGAAGACACTGCCTACAAATCGGAAGGAAGGCCCCTCGCCGGACACGACATCTGCCAGTACTTGATCTTGAACTTCCCAGCCTCCAAAACTGTGAGAGACGATTTCTGTTGTCTGTAAGCCACCCGCTGTGTAGTATTGTGTTACAGGAGCCCAAGCAGACGCACTTAGGTACCAGGCAGTGTTTTGGACCGTATGAATAAAACAGTGGATGAAGTAAACTAAACACCTCACCTCCTGAGGTTTGTCTTCCAGTGAAGGGAAAAAAATAAGCCCTTAGATACAGACACTGTGCCAGGCAATGGGCAGACTTGTGAAGGAGGAGGCCCGCCCTGCTCCCTCGCATCTGTTCCAGCTTTTGGCTGTTGGCCACTCTCTCTCTCATGAACGTCTCTCTTCCCACCATGACCTCTGGTCCCTCTTTCTATCTCTGTGACTGTTTGGGGTGGTTCTTTTCTAATAATTTGTTTTACTTTCATGCCTTTTATTTCAGGTTTTTTTTTATTTAATGGTACCTGTGTGTGTTGGATCGACGTGCACATATAAGGTGTAACTTCACTACCAACAGTAGTAGCTGTGCACATCTTCATGAGGGAAGTGAATTTTCCCTATCCACGACTACCTGGGAGTTTCTGAGGTGTGGCTCATAGGGGTGTCCGCTGGCACCCTATGTCCTCCTCAGCAGGACAGTTCCTACACGTGTGAGTGTGCAGGGCCATGTGGCGGGTGGCTGTCCTCGGCTGTCTGTCCGTCCTCTGTTGCAGGGCCACATCATCGAGTTACTTTCATACCTTTTAAACATTCTTTGTATTCAGTTGTCCATCTTTTACCCTCTTTCTTGTCACTTCCATGCTGATGTTTCCCAAGTCTCTACCTCCAGCTCTCACTGCTCCCTGCTCCAGACCTCAGTATCCAACGGCCTCTGCTCAGTGTCACATGCATTGACTCCTCGAGCTCAATATAGTCAGGAAAAAAATGTTCTCTGCTCAAAAGACCTTATTTTTATCCTGCATTGCCAATCTCAGTTGGCCATTTTATAGCTGGGCTTACAAGCTAGAGACTAGGAGACTACTTTTAACTTCTCTTTCTCCCTTGCTCCCCCAAGGCTATCAGTTTTGCTCTCTAAACATCCCTGTGCCAGCTTCTCTTTCAGGTCCTCAATACTCTGTCCTAGAATATTGCAGAACTTCGCTAACTGCTCTTCCTCTGCCGTGCAGTGCCCACTGGTGCATCCTCCACCCTGTGCTGCCGAAGGGATTTTTCTAAGACACAATCTGACTGTGTCATTTCAAAGACAAAGGCTTTCAGTGTTTTCCCGTGCCCTCAGGATGAGGGGGAATCTCCTTCACATCATTTACCAATCCTGCCACATCAGCTTCAGTTCTCTCTGCTTCTAACCAACACTGCACCCCAAGCATATAGGTGCAATGCCTTCCTATGAATTTCTCAAATACACTATACTATTTCACTCCCCCAGTCTTGCTAGAGTGCATTCCTCCATATTATTTGTCTAATAAACTAATGCCTGCAAATCCATGTGGGTGTTTATCTAAACAAATCAACCTGGCAGCACCATTCTGACTACCCAGTTTTGCGTGTTCCAATGACAGGAATATTGTCCCAGGGAGCTGGAGCAATCTTTTGTGGCCAGACTGCCCTCCTGAAGTGAGGGCGAGGCATGGATTTCCTGGATAACCTCGTAGGTACAAGTATGAAAGTTCCTTGGGACATCTGGTTGATGTCCCAAGGAACTTTCATATGCACTTAAATCTGCCCTGATGTCCTGCAGAAAAAGAAAATGATAAAACCATAATATGTGTGTTTTCCACCGATTCATGTTTATTCCACATCAGCGCCTTTGCACTTGATGTTTCCTCTCCTGAAATGCTTTTCCCCTGATTCTTCACATATTGGCTTTTCCTCTTCACTTAGGTCTCAGTTCAGATGTCTCTCTCAGTCGGGCTGTGCTCATTCTAACAGCAGACCTGCCTCGTGCGGGTGACTATTCTTGTCACCCCTGGGCTGGTGCTTTGAGGACCCACCTCCAAGCCCAAACTACAACCATAAGGACTCTAGATCTGTTTCCATACTTCATGGCTTTTTCCAACCTCTTCTTCCCACACGAGATCAACCAGATGTCCCAAAGAATTTTCATACTTGTACCTATGAGGTTATCCAGGAAATCCATGCCTCGCCCTCGCTTCGGGAGGGCAGTCTGGCCACAAAAGATTGCTCCAGCTCCCTGGGACAGTATTCCTGTCATTGGAACACGCAAAACTGGGTAGTCAGAATGGTGCTGCCAGGTTGATTTGTTTAGATAAACACATGTCCCGTATACCCTGGGGGTAGCACTGCTCCTTAGCACCTACATAGCATTGTTTATTAGTTTATTTGTTTATTTTTCTGAGCAATGCCCTCCCATCAGTAGAATGTAAGGTCTGCAACGATGGTGTCTTTAGCTATCTTGTTCACCACTGGCTGTTCAATGCCAAAATAGTTCCTGGAACAGAAGGTATTCAATGAGTATTTATTAAGCAGATAAGCGTATTGTTGTATAAGGTGGCATATTTAATTATAGACCTCTCTCTTCCTCTAGGCTATAAGCACTCGAGACAGAGGATTCTGTCCTTCTCGTCTGTGTCTTCCTACTGGCACAGTGCTTGCCAGAGAAGAAGGCATGAAATAGTTATTTTTAAATGCATAAATAAATGAACAGAGAATGAACGTACATAATCTACAGTAAAAGGTTTTACTCTTACTTCCACATTAAAATAGTCTAGGGAACTTTAAAAACTGCAATGCCCAAAAACCAATGGAACCAGAATCTCTGGGGTGCTTACCAGGCATGAGTGCATCTAAAGCTCTTGAGGCGATTCCAGTGCACAACTACGGTTGAGAATAGCGTGACCAGCCACCCAGGTTTATTCAGGACAGAGGCATCTCCAGAATGCAGGAATTCTAGTGCTAAAACTGCCACTCTGTAGGGCAAACCAAGATGGTTGGTCACCCTGATTGAAAACCACTGATCCAAACTGTTGCCAGGGCCATGCTGAGTGATATATTTTCAATTTTTGAAACGTCAAGACTCAGTTGCTCGTATTTCCACTTGACACTTACCTAATTACACTCTGGTCTGCGGCTTACCTGGCCCTCGTGACTGCTTCCTGCTATGTGTTCCTGTTCAAGTTCGCGCTGTGATTATTGACTTGGGTGACACACAAATGGCAAAGGGAAGGATTAAAACAAGTCAGCACCACTCAGTAGAGCAGCTAGAAAAGCAGGGGAACATCTACAGCCCTGCCTTTCCAGATGCCATTTCAGTGAGCTGCCGCCTCTTTTTCTCTCCAAATTGATGACAGTACATTTTGACACATTTCTATTTATCACTGTGTACGGGGGCTGTCTGGAAAGTATCCAACCACATAATATCAGAAATAGTGTTTAAAAAGGCTAGATATTTTCCGGACAGCCCTCCTATGCCAGTTACCTGGTAAGAGTGTGCAGACTCTACCATTATCTCAGTAGATAATAATTTTCTTAAAGGAAAATCCCTGTGAAAACTGAATTAAAATTCATCATTCCAGACACAGTCAATTTACTCCCAGTGTGCAGTTTGCACCAAACCCATCAATATGCAGAAACCCGAATCAGAGGTGCTCTTTAACCTGTGACGGGAACACAGCAACGCAGCTCTCCAGGGCCAGTGATTCATGGTGTGGCCCCAGATCAGCAGCGGCAGCAGCCCGGCAGCTTGTTGGAAGTGCAGGACCCCAAGCCCCGCCCCAGAGCTACGGGGTCAGAATGTCTGGAGTTAGGACCCAAGAATCTGTGTTTTAAAAATTTCCCTGTGTTGTACTTTTGCATCCTCAAATCTGAGAAATGCTCCTCTAGCAAGTGCTTTGCCTCATCCTTACTGTCAGCATCTCAGAGCCCAGAGGGAAACAGCAAAGGAAAGCAGGAGAGGAGGTGCATAGTGCAGTGATCCCCGAACTCACACTGGCAACACCTGGAGAGCTTTGAAAACAAAACGATCAGCGTCAGGATCCCCAAACAAGCTGGTGATTTAGCTGGTGAGGGCGCACTCTGAGCAGCGCTCCCCAGTAGATTCTAACATGCATCAAAGTTTAATAGTCACTGATAGAACTTAATCACCAGGAACGCTGCCCTCCCCCCCCCCCCCCATGGCTTCTGGCCTCCACTGCTGAGGAAAGCACCTGCCCGCCCGCTTCCTTCCCACACAGCAGCGGCAGCAGTGATGAATGAAGAGGGTGCTCGCTGCATCTCAACACGGCCTGGAGGGTGCTATTCCCTTCACCTTCTGTGGGAGCTATTTGACTTTTGTTTGCTCCGCCCTCTCTGAATCTCAAACTCTTCATTTGTCCAGTGGAGACAGTAGGACCCAATACCTGGATTATTTGGGACATTACATATGACAGCACTGGCAGGCCCAGTAGTTGGCCTGGAAGATGCTGGATGTTAAGACAGTCTGTGCCCAGGAAGAGCACTGTCCCTCTACCCTCCTCTCCTGCTGTGGGCTATCCAGCAGCACGGCGTTGGGCAAAGGGCCTTCTCCCTGGTGCACAAAGGGTGTTGGTGTATTGTGAAAAACATGTTCCCTTGGAAATTCACGTCTATGATTTCATTTCAGTCTCACAACATCTCCACCTTGTAAATGGGATCATCTTGTCCCCATTTTGCAGACAAGAAGGTGATGGCTTAGAGCAGTGGTTCTCAACCTTCCTAATGCTGGGATGTATTTTCATTGTTACAAAGGGGTCGCAACCCACAGGTTGAGAACCATTGGGTTAGAGGATTCCAGACTGACGCAGTCTTGAAAGGGCAGGCTACATTCCCCTGCTCGTACCCCACGTTCTCTACCTGCTGTGCCATCGCCTCCTTCAGCTTCACACCCCACTTCCTGGCAGGCTGCACTTATGGACAGAACACGTCCATCAGCCCAGCTCTGTCCCAGTAGATGATGATAGAAATGTTCCATTTCTGTGCTCTCTCTGTCCTGCAATGATAGAAATAATTTCTCTCTGTGCTCTCTGATACAGCAGCTGCCTGTCACATGTGATGACTCAGCACTTGAAATGTAGCTTGTATAACTAAGGAATTAAAGTTTTAATTTTATTTACTTTTAACTCATTTTAATGTAAATGCCCCATGTGAACAGGACAGATCTAGAGACAGCAGCTAGAGAATAATGGGAAACTGGGAAATCTTTCCAATGGTTTCTACTCACACATCAAAGTAAACCTAAACCACTTCTCTGCCTTCTTCTTCAAAGCCCTTCTGAACTCATTTATCTTAGTGGGTTGGCCCACTAGTTGATGACTACACCATCTATGCATAATATAATTTGAATGATGTCTCGACACCAGTGATTGAGCAGCAGGAACAAAATGTGTCAGACAGCAGTGCTTCTCAAACTTCATCACCGGGGATCTATCTTGCTAAAATATGGAGTGTGGTTTAGCAGGTCCAGACCAGGGCCTGAGGTTTAACTAGCCAGGCTATGGAGCAGTGATCCTCAACAGGCTGATTTTGCTTCCCTTCATATTCGAGAGCATTTGGCAATGTCTGGAGATGTTTTTGATTGTCTCAGAATTGTCTGTATCAGTCTGGAGTCCAGGTAGGCTAGCATCATTTACGGTGTACTTGTTTGCATGTGTAAAATATCACATGCACTCACAAATAGTGCAGTTATGTGTGAAAAGAGCATGGAGTTTCAAAGACCTTCTTTTAACAAAATTTCCAACATAATAATAATTATTATCTGTAATGTACTGGAAGGCCCCAAGACAAAGAATTATCTTGCCCAAAATGTCAATAGTGCCAATTTTAAGAAACCCTACTCTCTAGCCGAGTCTGCTCTTCAAGAAAAGGGGATCAGTGGCAGAGTGACCGAGTGAGTTTTCTGGGTGTCGGAACTGACCATTGTTTTCTCTCTCCCATTCTGTTCTCCCACTTGTCTGCACACAGGAGCCAATGCCTCGGCCCCAGACCAACTGAGCTTAGCTTTAGCCTGGAACAGAGTCGACATCGCTCGCAGCCAGATCTTTATTTATGGGCAACAGTGGCCGGTAGAGTATATGTTGTCACCCTTGAAAAACACCGCTTGCTTGGGCAAGGGTATTTGTGAAGGAGCTTTTCTTTAGGATAGAAACCATTCCTTTGCAGCACAGTCCCGGGACTGGGCTCCCTTTCTCATATTTAGGGGAACACTGCCACCTAGTGGAAATGACGACTGACCACAACTCCAAACATTCCAAACGTTTCCATCTCTAAGAGTGGCCCAGAATACAAATATTCAGCTACAAATGATGCCATTTCTTTTAATACTCCTGGGGGAGTGGGGGAAGGAGGCAAAGTTGTATCAACTAAAATTAAATGGAATTATCAGTTTGTTTCTGACTGTCTTTATGGGAATGAAAGAAAGAGGTAGCAGCCCAAGTGCTGACACCTCATGCTGGTTTATGGCTGGGTCACACCTCAGGTTGCAGAATTAGCAGGCTTCCCTCTGCAAGTGCCATCTGGTCCTGGTGGCTGAGCACAGGTCCTCCTTGTGTGAAAAGAACAACGCAAGGGAATCAACACTTTATATAACTGTTCTTGGCTTGTTTCCCTCAACTGACTCTACCCAAAAATAAAATTTGGGAAATTGGCCTTTGGGTGGTATGTGCATGCACCCATGGGGGGCATCCTGGCAGCCTGAGATTTGGTTTCTGTGCCTGAAATAACACCACTCACAGGAAAGTCTTTTTTTAACCCTTCCTTTCCCCAGAGATCTTCTGCCTGGGAGTGGGCACCTGTCTTTATTTAATGCGCGTGGATTGCTAGCACAGAAACATTTGTCAGAGTCTAGACATTATGAAGTTTCTGTGAAAGGACTTAAATAAAAACCCTAGTCGGTGGCAATTCCAGAAACCAGGCTATTCTTTTTTTAGTTAAGTGACACCATCTTGTCGTGGTCTTGTCCACTTCTACACAGAGACCCAACATCTATTCAAGTCCAGTGGTCTGTCTTCTTGGGTCCCTTTTAGGGAGTCAGCTGGGGGGCTCATTCTGAGCCTGAGGATAATGAAAATGAAGGCAGAAAATGACCCACTTTAGACTTCACTGGTATTGGCAGAATTTTGGTCAGAGAATTGTGAAGGGCCAAAGACCTACTAAACCCTTGCACTTCCTCATGATCCAGTACAAGAAAGAGATTCAAGGAAGAAATCCCTTCTTTCACTTCTATTTTCAAAGACAGACCCCAAAATATAGGACAGGCTGTGGCTGTCCCAAAAGTAAACAGTCTTGCTAGCATATCGTTGGGTGCAATGAGGGCTTACCAGATGTCAAGGCATCCATTACTAAGCTGTTCAGGTGAGCACCAAAGAACTGTATCCCGGGATGCTGGGGGGGACTAACTCATTGACTTGATTTGCAGGTGGGGTCTCTGGAGCAAGCCATGTTGGATGCCTTAGTTCTGGACAGAGTGGATTTTGTGAAATTACTCATAGAGAATGGAGTAAGCATGCACCGTTTTCTCACCATCTCCAGACTAGAGGAATTATACAATACGGTAGGGCCAAACTAAGGCACCTTTTTATTTTCTCTGGGTTTTTTTTATTATTATTATTTTATCTTCTCCCCCCCCCCCCACGCCTGTGATTCTCTTCTCCACTTCCCTTAAAATGCATGGATCATTCTTCACAAATACTCCCTTAGACCTATGTAAACAACAAGCACCAAAATTGCACTCGTTTTAACTGCTCAGTTGTCAGCATCTAATGCAAAAAGTTATGTGATAACCTAAGGGTATTGTTCTCATATTCTTACATAAAACTACAAAGCACTGGAAATTAGAGCATAGTTTACTCTAGAAGCCCAGAGGATGTTTGAGGCAATTAGCAGGGGAAGATTGATTTAACTCCAAGCATCAAAGAAGGCCAATTAAGTATCCTGCACCATTTTGTTATCCTCAGAACTATGAGGTTCTTTTTCCACAATAATGCAATAAAATGTAAAATATTTCTTGTTTGGAATTATTCAAAAGTTTATATATTTTTTAGTTTTATAATATTTTCTAATTCACTTGCTAGGGCTACCAACATGTAATCACAGGTAAAACTACTGTTTATGAAGGTGCTGAGAACATTCAACAAGTGTATTGGCTCGGGGGGGGGAGGGGGGAGTTTATTGGCTCTGAGCTGATATTGACTAAAGTCCAGTGAAGTTTGAAGAGCAGATGTTGTTTTCCTCTGTTTAACAGATAAGGAAACTGAGGCTGTTTTATCCCATTGGTGCTACTATAACAAAACATCTGAGACTGAGTAAATTATAGACAATAGAAACTTGTTTTTCACAGTTCTAGAGGCTAGAAAGTCTAAGATCAATGCTCCAGCAGGTTCAGCATCTAGCAAAGTCTGCTTTTTGCTTCCAAATGAAATGTAGGAACAGGCTCAGTGGCTCATGCCTGTAATCCTAGCACTCTGGGAGGCTGAAGCAGTAGATTGCCTGAGCACAGGGTTCCAGACCAGCCTGAACAAAAACAAAACCCCGTCTCCACTAAAAATAGAAAAACTAGCTAGGTGTTGTGGCAGGTGCCTAGTAGTCCCAACTACTTGGGAGGCTGAGGCAGGAGGATTGTTTGAACCCAAGAGTTTGAAGTTGCTGTGAGCTGTGACACCACAGCACTCTACCCAGGGTGACAAACTAAGACTCTGTCTCAAAAAAAAAAAATGGAAGCATGTTTTTGCATCTGCCAGAGGGGACGAATGCTGTGTCCTCACATAGCAGAAGTGACATAAAGGCAAAAGGGCTGAATATTGTGTGAAGCCTCTTTTATAGTGGCCTTAATCCCACTCACAAGGGAAGAGCCCTCATAACTTTCTCACCTCCTAAAGGCCCCGCCTCTTAGTCCTACTGCATTGGAGATTAAGTTTCAACATGAACTTTGAAGGGAACACAGATGTTCAAATCATAGCAGAAGCCAAGGTAAACTAGTTTGTTCAAGGTCAAAAAACTTCAAAAAGAACCCAGTCAATACCTAACATAAAACTTTGTGTCAGAGGTTGTTTTTCCCCTCCTTTGTCACGATGTCTTTGCCCCAACATGCTGGGCACAAATGGATGGGGCTTATTACCTGTCCCAGACAGTGGTAGTTTGTTACCACTGGACAGGATAGTGCTGTCCTGGCCCCGTTTCATTCCCACCGCAGCCAGTAGGAAACAGGTCCACAGAGGGGCTCCACGTTTCTGTTTTCTCTGCAGATTTTTCTTGGCTCAGCATACTGAGACTTCCGTGATAGGATTTCATTTTAAAAAATAAAATGAAAAAGAGAGAGTTGAATAGCATGTCCGTTAGAGAATCAAGGGAGTAGAATGATTTACTCCAAAACTGGAAAAGAAAGGTAAGAAGCAGAAAAGTTCTAGACTGAGAAAGGCCAGAAGATTTCATTACTCCACCCAACTGGTAGTGGTTATCTGGAATACTCTGTTGGCAAGGATTACAAGATGGTGAATGGCCTTAGAAATAATAATAATAATAGCTAACATTTATAGAGTGCTAAGCACTGTTTTAATAGATTTATAAATATTGTATCATTTAACTCTTACAATCACCCCATCAGATAAAGTGGTATTATTATTCTCATTTTAGAAAGGATGAAACAGAGTCACAGTTAAGTAACTTGCCCATATTCAGAGCCAGTCAACAGCAGAGGAAGGTTGGGAGCCAGGCACTCGGACTCCGAAGCTGCATGTTCAATCATCACACAATACAGCAGCCCCTTGGTGGAAAAAAGAGTTCTGATGAGTATGTTCTCATGAATGGGCAGGTGGATGGGGCAGTTTAAAGGTTGTCTTAATACCCAAATATGTTCCAACTACGCTTAAGGATTTGCTATTACTATTTCAGATCGTTAGTAACATCATCAGATTTAGCAAATCAAAATACAAGTTGTCTGGCTAACTTTGAATTTCATATAAACACCAACTTTTCAGTGTAAGTTTGTCCCAAATATTACATGGCATATGCTTATGAAATTCTTAATTAGGCATCTTGTATTTCATCTAGCATTCCTAAAAGATAATAGAATGGCAACTTATTTCATTTTATTCTTCCCTCAAGCAAACATATATCTATTCTCCACATCTCACTTTTACCTAACAGCCTGTGGCTTTTCCTTTCAATTAAGTTCCAGTGACCTGTCACCCAAATCCAGCCTATGGCTTGTTTCTGTATGGCCTATAATATTACATATTTTAATGGTTGGAACAATCCAAAGATGATACTCGGGTGGCACCCGTAGTTCAGTGGCTAGGGCGCCAGCCACATACACCGGGGCTGCTGATGGGTTCAAACCCAGCCCAGGCCGGCTAAACAACAATGACCACTACAATCAAAAAATAGCCAGGCATTGTGGTGGGCGCCTGAAGTCCCAGCTACCTGGGAGGCTGAGGGAAGAGAATCGCTTAATCCCAAGAGTTTGAGGTTGCTGTGAGCTGTGACGCCACTCTAGCGAGGGTGACATAGTAAAACTCTGTCTCAAAAAAAAAAAAAAAGAAGAAGAAGTGTGATACTCTATAACCTGTTAAAATTATATAGAACTTGACTTTCTGTTTCCATAAATGAAGTTTTGTTGCATCATAGCCATGCTCGTGTGTTTGCATATCACCTATGGCCACTGTCACACTGCAACAACAGTTGAGCAGTTTTGATAAAGACTGCGTGACCCACAAAGTCTAAAATATTTACCAGCTGGCCTTTTTGAAGAAGGGCTGGCTAGCCCCTTTTAGACAATTTCTCATTCATTACAGGCAATAAACAAGCTGCAAAGGCAAAGCGCCAACGCAGTAACTCCAACGCAGTAAATGGACCCCTTTGTTTCCTCCTGCTGCAAAATAGTCATGTTTTGGCCCAGCTGTCAACAGAATTGATAACTTCGCTTACAAAGTTTAAACCTAGAACCTCAAATGCACTGTCTTGAGGAAACACAATCCAAAAATCTGCCAGCACATGTGTTTAGAAAAGACAGGTACAGCTGAGCAACTAGAACAAGGTCCATCCTAACAAACTGTCCCCTGCCAGCCAGAACCCTCCTTCCAGATCCTTCTCACCTTGCCAGGTGGAGCCCTAACTAGGAAAACCATTTGATTCTTCTTTATTGTTTTCAGAGACACGGGCCCTCAAACACATTGTACCACTTGGTCAGGGACGTCAAAAAGGTAAGAACCCTCTCGACCACAGGTCGGAGGCCCTGTCTTGGCGGCTTCCTGTGATTAGAAAGAGCGTCTGTTTTGCATGAGCTTCCCGAACATTCCTGTCCCTGCCAGATCCCTCCTCATTTCAGAACAGTGTGTGTGTGCGCGTCTTTTAACTCTGACACCTCCGCTTATGATGCAACTGTGATGCTATCTCCAGTCGCCGTGGTTTTAGATGCTTTCGCTAGACATAATGCTTTGGGGTAGTGGCACTCCAGACTTCCCTCCATGCCCAGTGGATTTATGCCATTACCATATTTTTTTTTCCATAAGCCCCTCGCTGTTTGAGGAGCTGGTTCCATGCTACCTGGCTGGCCATAAAAGGTATCTTCATTTGCTCGTTCCTGTTACAATATCACATCTAGCATTACAGAAAGCGTGGGAAGCATAGCTCCGAAAGTTTTAGGAAACAGAGACTAAAACACGTACATGTATTCCATTCTAACATTGTTTTTTCCAGAATATTTTTTCACACTCATCATCTCATTTCATGGGAGTAAGAAAAGCTGGTAGGTACGAATCAGGTAGAATTATTCTCATTTTACAGATAAGGAGGCTGAAATACAGGGAAGTGAGAACTATGTTGAGTGGTTAGTGAGGAGCTAGGAATAGAGCTCAACTCCTTTGATTAATAATAAAATAATAAAATAGCTATCAGTCAGTGAGGACAGGTGCATAGCATCGATCAACGCTTTCAAGGCATCTTAACTCATTTAATCTCCACAACAGTTCTATGAAGTTCAATTATTATTTTTACATAGTATTAGTCCCCTGAAAGGATGAGAAGAATGAAGTACAGAGTTTATGTTTAATCTTAGCCAAGTTGTTTATATCTTTTCCCCATAGGATCTCCTTCAGAGGTAGTTTGGGTTCTGAACCCTTGAACCCCTCCCCAAAAGTGATGTTTTAATGTCAAAGGATAAAAAAAAAAAGATGGTATTTACCCCACCCGAGAAATATGTGCCCGTGCGCACATGTGTACATATAACCACTATTGCCACTTTGTAGCAATTCTTCAACAAAATCCACAGGACATCTTTAGAGAAAGCTACAAAGTGAGGTCAAAAATACAGTATAACTCCTTCATCTCATCGTACATTATTGATGTTGTATAGATACTTTCAAATTTTCCCTTCAAAAGGACAAACGAAGGCCCTGGGGTTGCTAATAATGAACCTAGCAACCTGCTGGACCTTTGCTAATAATGAATAAAGGATATAAAAACAAAACAAACAAAAGCCCCCCAAATTTCCCTCCTTTGGCCCTTGGAGTTTTCCTCTCATCTCCCTACAACCTTAACAAAGAACTTTCCTCTGTGAGTGACGTCTGTAGTTCTTTCAAAGCAAGGGAACCAGGCACTGTGCAATCTGTACTTCCAACTCCATATCCATTTCACTAAGACCATCTTCCACTGGTCTGCCCCACGCCAAGCCACGGTAATAGTGCTGCCCTCCACGAACTCGTTCCTCTCTGCTTCACGTCCTCCGGTTTTATTGAATTCATCTTGGCTTAAAATTGCCTGGAAACGAAACTTGGAAGGTGAACAGTAGACACATCCAATGTGTATTCTTTGCCAAGATTATTTGTTGCTCAGGTTCAATAAAATGTTTTGGGTTTCTTTAAAATAACAAATAAGTTATTCTCCCCTCATCTTACGCCAATCTGTGGCCCTGAAAGGAACTGGGAGGCTTTCTAAAGAGTCAGCTCTGTCTTTGGCCCTCGACCTCAGCTACTGGCCAACCCACGCATCTAAATAAAGTCCTTCACCCAATTCCACCACCTCGTCTTCTACCAATAATGTCTTGCTATATTTTCAACTGGATTTTTGCAGCTAGATTTCACTGAGTACAAATATAGTCAAAACCCCTCGTATTACATTATTTTTTCCATAGGACTCTGCTTTGCAACATTATGTTCTCTTTTCGGAAATCTCTAGGGCTGCCTCATGTATTTGTCACATTCCTTGTATTATTAGAAGGCACGTAAAATATCCTAAGGATAAGGGTGTTTTTTTAGCTTCTTAGCTAAAGAGGTATAACAAAAATAAGAAGAAAAAATAGGGAGGTAAGAATTTGGGAGGCAGGAGGATTAATGAAGAGCAGCTTTTTTTTTTTTTTTTTTTTTTAAGTATGATCCAAATAGGTGGAGAAAAAAATAGTTATATAAGCATGTACTTACTCTCAAATTTAGTAACTAGAGAAATGATAATAAATCACCATGCATAGTACTGACCTGGGCTAGGAACAACTTATCCTTTTACCTGGAAGAAGAAACTGCCAATAAGAAAGGGAAAAGCAGAAAACCAATGTTTAGTTTCTTCCCTGGGGAAGAAATTGGACAGTGAAATGCAGATGCCATTTATTTCCATGGCCAAGGTGAGTGTCTGATTGCTGGAGAGCAAGAAAGAATAACAACACTAGTGTAAGGAGCCCAAGTGTTTGCATTTTATGTTATATGAATAAAGAGAGCTGCAAATGGAGCTTTATGTTTTATGGGGTTTTTTACATAAGAGAAAAATTAACATTGGTGCACAACTTTCTCAGATGATTCCAGATGACTTCCAGCAATTTAGGAAAATAAGATGCTTAAGACTATAAAAACTGGGTTATAATACTAACAAAATCTTGAGAAGTTCAAGCAGTTTTCAAAATTAAGGAATATAAGAATAATTAACACCTGCTTTCTTTTTTATAATTATAGCAGAAAAAATAAGTGTATGTATGTATGTATGTATATATATATATATATATATACATTTCATCTGCGACAAAAATTAACCAGTAAATACTAAATCCTGGTATAAAATGCTGTTTGTGAGTTAGGAACATAGTCCTGGACCTTAAACATAGTGTTGGATAAGATGTCTGTAAAATTAAATGTAAATAACTTTTAAGAACCCAAAGAATGTGTTTAGGAATTCTCAGACTATCCTAAGTCAACCAGCATGACATCCCCAAGTTCACCCATTCTTTGAGACCAATAGAACTGAACATGGAAAACTGCTCTCAAGCTAGTTTCAAAATCTCAAGTTATTGGTACCAAGGGAACGATCTAAGAGCAATAAGATAAAGAGTGGCTATTCAGTGTCAACCAGAAACTTAAATTGATATAAGCCAACGCAGTTCCCTGAAATATTTTCATGCATAAATCCATTGGATGTACCAATGCCTTCATATTAAACCAAAGTGGCCCAAGTCTGTCTGCTTTTCGTTAAATATAACCTGCCATTTTAGTAGCTGTCTGCTCAATTTGTGCCTCTGTATGTACTAAAGTAGTAGCTTTTCTTTCTTACATTAAATATGCTAATACTTCAGATTATGTATACTATCCACTCCCCACCAAAAAAGGATGATATTTGAGTGCTATACAGAAGTAGTGGTGAAATTATAATAATTTAAAGTTCATTTACATGGGAATTAAAACCCAGAGTTTTGCAGAATGCAAAAAAGAAGAAAAAAAAAGAATTTCAGACACACTTTGGATAAGGAAAGGACATTTTCATAATCCCATCTGCTAAATTCATGAAAATTTGCAATTCTTATTTTTTAAAAAGATGGTTGCCCCATCCATTCCCATGCTAATCAGCCAAAATCTGGGATGAGATCCTCTTTTCCCCAGAGCTTTCGCCAGACTAAGCTCCCACCTACTTTTCCTCAGCACCTGCAGTCCACTTCCCGTTGTTATAAAAGCTCTTCCAGGGTAGTTTATTTCTCCCTCTCTCTTGGGAAACCCAACTACTGTGACCATTTTATACCTTACCTATGTCAGAAGGAAACAATCTTGTTTTGAAGGCTTTTTTTTATAAATTTCAAAGAAAAAAAAGTTCCTAAACAGTTGAAATCTGATAGTGATATTATGAGCTGACATCTTAAAAACAGAGTTCATTTGGAAAAGCAGATCTAATACATGAATTTAAACTATTCTTTTAATTAAAAGATATCCTTAGGCATGGAGCGGATTAAATCTTAGCGTCAGATTAGTATGTTTCATAGCATGAAAAAAGGACCCAACATTTTCAAATTGTTGAATTATGTCTATCCATAGAGCCAAGCTTTACTAACAAATTATTTGAATCACATGGCCTACCTCGTGTTGTTAGAGCATGAAATGAGAAATAATACTTCAGGCTTTACTAATTATCAAAGTAATTATGCAGCAGGGTGGGAAGAGGGAACCATAACAGAAAGAGCGGTCTGAATGGGTATTCCTCCAGCATCATTGTAGACTTCCCACTTGAAAAGGACTCAAGTAAAGGAAGACTCCTCCAGAAGGTTTGTGGACATTACCTGCTTAGTACTTGAGCTCTGGTTCACCTTCTCTGCTTTTCCCAGAGAGGAGGATGCCGTGAGCACACCCCCATCCTCATCTTACCATCCCTTGTCTCCAACACCTGGTCCCACTAACCAAATTCCAGGAAGCCACATGAACCTTGGAAGCTCTAGACAGAGTCTTTGTCCAGTACTCTGGAAGCTCAGAAAAAAAGCAGCCTGTCAATTCATGGACATGCAATTAGACCTTTACAAATAGACAAGACTTTACAAGTTATTCTGTCCAAACTACCTATTTTCAGAGCATAAACTGAGGTACAGAGAAAGGAAATGATCTGTACAGGGACACATGGGCAGAACCAGCCCAGTGCTGTTTCCACTGTGAGACCATATCACTCACTGGCTGTTCACTGCATGAATATCTGTAAAATCCTCTCTGCCCAGCAATGCCCGTCCTAGGAAAAACAACAGAAATGCATTGCCTGTGACATCTGCAAGTCACTGGCCCAGCACCTTGTTATGTGCGGAAGCTGCTACCCTTCAGAGCCAACCAGGACAGTTATTCCAAGAGGTCTAAATTATACCCAGTTTTATTCACTGTATGAAATCTATTTCTTCTTCCCCCAAAGGTTTCCACTCTTCCTAGTAAGAAATAAAACTAAGTTCCCTTAACTACTCTACTCGCCAAGGTCGCTATAAAGAAGCAGATGCAACCAGCCTCATAGGCTAAGTTCAAGAACAGTACTTGTTGTACTGTCCTTTCTCAAGGTATTACTTCAGCAAGAGCATCTGACTCTCTCCTTATCCTCCAATCCTTTGATCTATTCTAAATTCGCTTAACTGGCCTTATTACCCACCTAAAGCAGAGCAGTCAGGTAAATGCTGGTGAGGAAGGAATTCTCAATGGCTTCTGTTAGGTGAACATCGGCCCCTCGTGGTCACAAAGAATTCAGGCCAGTTCTTTTCAGGGCCTCACTGAAAGTTCTGATGAACCTGAAACCTCTTCTTCTGCTTCAGATGCCCACGTACATCAGTCATTCTGAAACAATCAAGCTTTGTATGAGAAGATTCCTTCATCTTCCTTTGCAGTATACTCCTGTATCCCTACAAGCCCTTTGTCAATACAGCTTTTGCAAAAAATGTTTTATTTGCCCCTTCTATTTTTATTCATTTGAATTTTACTACTATTATCACTTTCTTAACAATACCCACTAGAAAAGACATCTCAAGAGTACAAATATTGCCATTTTATGTTGCTCGAAGACCAATGCCTTATTCTTAGAATTCAAACTGATGCTCATAACTAAGTTTCTCGAAGCAAAATACATAGGCATTCTGTTCACTGTTACACATATTTTAAAAAAAAAATTTTTTTTTCTTTTTGCAGTAATGGTCGGAGCTGGGCTTGAACCCACCCCCACCCCCCCACCCCCGTATATAGGGCCAGCGCCCTACTCTTTGAGCCACAGGCACCGCCCCACATTTTAAATATTTTAAATTCTTACAAAATTTAAAGTAGGCATAGACCCATTGACTTGCTCTGATCGTCTTTTCCTAGCATTACAATCAATCCTTAGGGGATTTTTCCAAAACCTGGTATTTGAGCATTATAAAGGCCAGGGAATTCGACCTCCTTCCACTAGAAAGAAAAGTGCAGCCTGAGGGAATGACTGAGTCCTGTAGGATAGACACAGACCCAGGGCAGCTGACTAGAAGCGAGTGCTCTCCCCCCTTAAGGGTGTCCTGCCCCACTGTGCCAAGGAAAATAAAACAGAGAGCTGTGGCATCCTCTGGAGTCGTCCTTATAGGACCCAGACGTCTATGATATAAGGCTGGCCCAAGCAGCTGCAGTCTCTTGGACTCTTCTCCTTAAATGACAGTCTTGCCTAACAATCCAGTAAAGCTGGGGCATATAGAAACTGTGGCCTTGTTAACCTGCTCCAAAATAAGGGAGAAAAGTGGCCGCATGGGCACAATTTTTAAACCCAGTTTAATTTTTATGGAAAGGGCAATACATGAAAAGTTATTATCTTAAAACTTGGTATGAGTTCCCTTTTTAATACTTTTTGCCATTCTTTGCATAGAGAAGTCAGACAATTGGTCTTTGTAGCCTGAAGAGAGCTTAACTTGCTGATTCAGTTAGATGGAGAAAATTATCTTCAGAGGATTCATGGTCATGCTTGCAGTCCCAGTGCTTTGGAAGGCCGCGGGGAGAGGATTGCTTGAAGGTAGGAGTTCAAGACCAGCCTAGGCAATGTAGGGAGACTGTCCCCAAGCTCATCTCTATAAAAGTTTTAAAAATTAGCCAGGCATGTACTCAAAAGTCTGAGATGGAAAGATGGCTTGAGGCCAGAAGTTCAAGGTTATAGTGAGCTATGATTAATGACACCACTGGACTCTAGCCTGAGCAACAGAGCAAGACCCCATCTCTTTAAAAAAAAAAAAAAAAAAAAAAAGGAGGGGGGGGAAGAAAATTAAAAAAATCTTTAAGCAAAGGAGATTTTGAAATTCTGACTGAGACCATTTTTGCAATGGGACAACTCAGCCAATCAGAGGGAAGTCAGGTTGGTGGAGAAGGACCCAGGTCAAGGAAGGGAGTGGGTTCTGTGCCTCAAAGTGCTCCAGACCCATCTGTGGTGCCCTCCATTCAGTCTCAGTTTGTCTGGCTGGTTCAAATTAGATCCCCGAGCCATGCACCCTAACCCAAGGGAGAGGCAGGACCCCAAGGCTGAGGTTGGAGCGATTTCTGGGGACAGCAAAGAAGTCTAAAGAGCAGCAATGAAATTCTGCAATTGAGGCAAGTGCTTCAGTTACTTGCTTCTCCTGCCCGTTATTCCACTGAGAAAAGCCACTGAATTCCAGGTACAGTGATACATGTATTGGGAGTTGAATTTCCACAGTGGGCTCAGGGGTGACTAATAGACTGTGGCTAGTTAGTTGTATTATTGAGAACATAATTCTTAAAGACCCAAACTCAGACTTGATCCCAGCCAAACCAATTAGTTTCCCTGTTCTGCTGGTTTACATCTTCAAAAAAAAAAAAACATTCTGAATGCCTAACATATACACGGCCCACAAGTGGCATTGAGAATATAAAGAGAAACAAGACAATTAAAAAATACATTAAAGTACAGGTTTAAGGATAGGATACCATGAGCTACCTTAGACCCTAAACCCCCAAATCTTCAAGGGGACCTGGCTGGCCATAGAAGAGCTAAGTAAGGAAAACTAAAACCCACCCTCAGGTTAGCCAAAAAACTTGTTAATTTTCAATTGACAGTGATTATCTTTCTATGCTATGAAATTTCCTGGTTCTGCCATGTAATTTATAGTTGTCACTAGAACCTTACTTAGCAGGCAAGTACTCTGACATACTTGTATGGCAGAATCACTTGGAGGAACTGATACATTGTCGTAGGGAGGACAAGGTCCAGGCCTTTGTACTGTCACCGACTTCCCCCAGCAATTCTGATGCCATCAGAGTTGGGAAAGTCCCAGTAGAGACTGGGTCTCTTCTGTGAAGTGGCAGAAATCTCACATAGCATCCTGGGTGAGTTTCTGATTAAGAACAAAACTATATGCTCTTCTGTGAAGTGGCAGAAATCTCACGTAGCACCCTGGGTGGATTCCTGATTAAGAACAAAACTACATGAACTCCCTCATGCCTCTCCAAAATATATCAAGGACAGAGTGCACAGGCTTCCAATGCAGCCCACCCCAGCCGTTCACAGTGCAGAGCACTGTCCTGTAAGAAGGAACTAAACCAGGCGGGGAGGGTGAATTAGTCCTGCCCTTCCAAATTCACTGCACATGCAGAATTTCCCACAAACGGAACTGATTCTTCCTTGACCTAATAGAGTGAAATTTCAGATTCTAAAGAGCTCTCTTTTTTCAGTAGAAAGCAATGATGAGTAAATAATAATAAAAACTTGACTGTTCCTGCATCGACATGTGGCAAGCAGCTAAAAGATACCATAACTAAGTCTGTAAGAAACACTATTTTCTTTGAAAGAAAAAATGAAAACTCCATTTAATTCTGGGGAAAGTGAATATTTAACTGATAAAACGTCTTCTATCCCTTTCCCACTTCTCTATAAACGCAAGGCATGTTCATATACAACTTTGTCTTAACACCCAAATCCCCTCCCTAGGCCCTGCTCTTCTTTTATGGAAGAGGTTCCGATTTGTTTTAATTATTAACAGAGGTGCTGTGTTAAAGGAGTCCTGAGCCCTGAGCTGGTCTTATCTGAGGCAGGCCTGGTAATAACACTCATCTTCTGAAAGGAGTCTTCCTTTAGTGAGGGGGAACGTGACTGTCAAGAGGACAGGAGCAGAAAGGGAGGCTGGGGGACGTCTGGGGATCCTAGGGTCCAGGGACACTTGTCATGTCTAGCTTTGTGTTTCTTTCTGCTACACTGGTGTTTTTTTCTCCCCAGCTGAAGACTTGAATAAATATTTTGATTTTCTGTTCTTGCCGACGATCACTGCATCTTCTTATTTAACTTATGTCTTCTTTCCAAGCGAGAATATCCAGGTTTCGGTTGGATCTATTTTAAGGTGAATTAATTAACCAGCATAATAATACATTCTTATATTTCTTTTTTTCATTATTTTTTTCTCTAAAATAGTTACAGAGCACACGAAATAGAATCCCTAGTAAACCACGTTGTCTTTCTGGGTGTGTGCGTTTGTTTCCTTCTTCCCTGACAGGGGAACCTGCCCCCGGACTACAGAATTAGCCTGATTGACATCGGCCTGGTGATCGAGTACCTGATGGGCGGGGCTTATCGCTGCAACTACACGCGCAAGCGCTTCCGGACCCTCTACCACAACCTGTTCGGCCCCAAGAGGGTGAGGCTACAGCGAATTCCTGCAATTCTTTACCACCTAGAGAAAGAGCAGTAGAGGAGATAACTGCCCTCTTCTTCCCTCTTACATCTAGAGTGTTAAGCTTTTCTTTTCTTTCCTAATTTATTTATTGTTGGGGATTCATTGAGGATACAAGAAACCAAACCGGGTTATACTGATTGCATTTTGTTAGGTAAGGTCCCTCTTACAATCGTGTCTTGCCCCCAAAAGGCGTGGCAGAGTCTATAGGGTAGGAATGTTTTTAGTGGGGTTTGTTTTTTTTCTCTATGCCCAATTCTAATTAGAAAATTTCAATGAGAGTGAACTTAAATAATCAGAGAATAGTAATGAAATTCAAATGAATCTTATTCTTAAGCTTATTAAACTTGGCAGTTTCGGGGTCTTGGGATCTATTTGCCCCTTTAAAAATTGTTGAGAACCCCAAAGAGTATTTATCTCTGAGAATTCTCTCAATATTTACTGTGTAAGAAATTCAAATTGAGACTCTAAAAATATTTCTTAATTCATTTTAAGATAACATAAGAATCCCATTAAAATAAAGGTTTATGAAAAACATTTTCAAAAACAAAAAATTAAGAGTAGCATGGCTTTACAGTTTTTTGCAAATTTCCGTAATGTCTGACTTAATAAAAAACAGATTCTCTAAGTGCTGCATTCAATCTACTACAAGATGTTTTGAAGTTTATAAAGAAAATCTGATCACACAAAAATGTGTTAAATATTATAAATATATCAGAAAAAAGGAAGGAGTATGAGTGTCTTAATCTTTTCATGTAATTGTGGATATTCTTCTTTTGCGCTACACAAAAATCTAACAAGTAGCAATTTCTTAAAAATGAGTTGCAAGCTAGACTTGGTGGCTCATGCCTGTAATCCTAGCACTTTGGGAGGCCAAGGCAGATGGATTGCCTGTGTCATGGGTTTGAGCACAGCCTGAGCAAGAGCAAGACCTCATCTCTAAAAATAGCCAGACATTGTGGCCAGCGCCTTAGTCCCAGCTACTCAGGAGGCTGAGGCAAGAGAAGCACTTGAGCCCAGGAGTTTGAGGTTGCTGTGAGCTAAGCCACTACAGCACTCTACCAAGGGAGACAAAGTGAGACTGTCTAAAAAAAAAAAAAAAAAAAAAAGAGTTGCAATGTGAAATCTAACACTGTATAAGTGAACTTTTCATACTGTGTCCATTAGAATACTCTGGTCTATCTGGGAGTGGTTCCCAGCTACTCAGGAGTCTGAGGCAGAAGGATGGCTTGAAGTCAGAAGTGGCTGTTCGTTACTATTAAAGTGCCTGTGAATAGCCACTGTACACCAGCCTGGGGACATAGTGAGACTAGAAAACCAAAATTTAAGCCTGAGAAAGAATGAGACCACTTCTCTACTAAAAATAGAAAAACTAGCAGGGCATTGTGGCCGGCACCTGTAGTCCCAGCTACTTGGGAGGCTAAAGCAAGAGGATCTCTTGAGCCCAAGAGTTTGAGGATGCTGTGAGCTATAATGCCACAGCACTCTACCCAAGGAGACAGAGTGAGATACTGTCTCAAAAAAAACCCCCCAAAACGTAAAATTTTAAAAAGTAAAATAAAACCCACAGGTCTATTTTGCATTGCGTATGGATTTTGTAACATCATAGATTGGTCACTAGAAAATGTTGGTTTGTTGAGTTAGGCAGATCTTCCAAATGTTGACACATTTCATTATATAATTTCCAAAGATCATATTCATTAATATTATCTCTAATCTCATCAGGAAAGTCTTTACATACCGAAGAGCTATCAAGATCATGAAGAGAAATGCAAGTTTGCCAAAATTCCAATTTTTTTGAAAGTTTGAATTTTTTCATTGGCAACAATTACTGTCAGTTGTTTTCCTTGAAATAATAACCTCACTTTAGTCATTCCAAAAATGTCTGCCAAATGTCCAAGTCTAAAAAACCATAGTCTGTCTGCCAGCCATTCCTTCAAGTAAAAATGATATTCTATGAAAAGAAAAAAAGTGGCTATAATTCAATGCAAACCATCACATAAGTGCTTTTTCCCAGTATGACCCTTCATATGTATAATAGTTTAGTGTACAGTAGTAATACTTTGGGGACATACTTCCCACTTTATCCCACAGAACAGCAAAAGGACGTGTAGGCAAGGGGAGAGATTTATTATAGTTAATAATTTTTAGGCCTCAGCAAGGACCTTATTTAATGAAACTTTTTTTTTTTTTTTCTGCCAAGTGCCTAACAGTGGAATCTAATGACAGCTGGTTAAGTTTAATAACCCTGCCTTTATTCTTGCTAAGGTGCCCAACAGTTGTTATTCCCTACTGTTTTTGCACCATCAGTGCAAATGTTAACATGGTATCAAAACCCAATACCATCTTCATATTATTACAATAGCTTTGATTTCATACACCCTCTGAAAGTGCTTCAGGGGCCTTCAGGATCCATGGACCACATTCTGACAACAGCCAGGCCAGCTGGTAGTAGGCATGATTTTTATTTTTGACAAAGCTTTCTTCTGTTTAGGAAGATATGCTGTGGGACTAGTAGAGAGCTCTGATGAAGTGTGAAAAAAAAAAATAACAAAAATTTTAGCTTGGGTGGTCCTTATAGAAGTTGAAAGAAAAAGGAGAGAGACTAGGTTCTAGCTGTTCCAGCTTGAATAATCAAATAAATTTTTGAGGAACTGTAAATGCTATAACTTTATCATTTACTCAAATCACTTTCAAGATGGCACCCAGCCATTCTATAATACTTAAAAGCTTAGAATTTGTATTCCTGCCCCTTGAGATATAATTTTGATCTCTCCTTGTTAAATGTAAATCAGAGTCTGTGATCTGCTGAGTTGCCCTCTCTCTCTGTCTAGGTCTGTGCCTGCTTTGCACATTCCCAGAGAGGCTGATGATGACCTCTTGTGTGCTGACACTTTCCAAGCCATTGAGTACCTTTTGCCACCATCAGCACATGCCCTCTAGCCCTACTCACCCTCGCCCCATGCCCCACTGTGCCGTGGTGTAGGGAGATGGCTAGCATGAAGCATCCAAACATACATTTCTAGATAATATCCTAAGTCTCCAGGAAATAGAGGTTTTTCAGGGCTTTCAGAAATGTCTTATTTGATCTGTTGGATTTGGTGTCTCATTGCTCATCTGTCTTAGTCTGTGCAGGGGCTATAATAAAATACCATGAATTGGGCTGCTGTAACAACAGAAATTTATATCTCACGATTCTTGGTGAGTCCAGGATCAAGGAGCTCATAGATTTCGTGTCTGGTTCATAGGTGGCACCTTCTGATTGTGTCCTCACATGGTGGAAAGGTGAACAAGCTCCCATAGACCTCTTTTACAAAGGCACTAATCCCACTCACCAGGGCTCTTCCCTCTTGACCTAATCACCTCTCAAAAGGCCCACCTCCTAATACCGTTACTTTCAGGTTTAGAACTTCAAAACATGCATTTGGAGAGGAGGCAGTGCTATGGTGGTATCAGCCAAGCAGGATGGTTATAGGAAGCTAAAAAAGTCTTAATACACAAAAGACATGCTCATTATACCTCATTATACCTTCCCAATTTTCCATGATTCACCAAAATCACATAATTCTCTTAGAATTTCTATAAATAAGTTCTTCTTGTGGTATTTTATTTAGCAAAATAAAAGTAAGTGGTATATAGCACAATAAATTTCTTAAATTACCTATTTTAAGATGTAGTAGGACTCTTTTCTTACCTCTATGAAAGAAAGATCTAACTTTGTTCATACTTTTTTTTTTTAACAGCCCAAAGCTTTGAAACTGCTGGGAATGGAGGTAAGTGTTTGCTCAATTTATTAATGTCAATTATTTATTCACTACATTTCTCCCATCTTAAAAAATATGTCTAGCAATTCATTTCAGTGGGAAGTCTTAGTACATAATTTTAAAATTTAAAAAATTAAAACTGTTCAAGTGTCACTGGGGGCATCTCACAGTATCTTTGAAAATTCTACCATGAGCTTATGTCTGCATGGCAAACAAAAAAATATTTGAAATACTAAAAGAATTAGGAAGGATATCCATTCTAGTAAGCAGGATCTCTTCATAGGTATTTATAAATGGCAGAGATCAGAACTACTTCACAAATGCATCTAATACATATGCATGAACTTGAGGTAGATTATTCTATTTTCCATCTTTTTTTATGTAGTTATTATCATATATGCAAATAGGATGCCCTGTGTTTTCAGCAAAAAGAGTAGTACTGTCCATCATGGGACATGTACAAACCAACCTACCTGCACTAGATAAAAAAGGACAAAGAAAAATAAAATAGCGCGTTAAAAAAATAACTTTTTAATTAGAGTACAGCATTGACATGTTTCCATAGGACTATGCTTATGTATTAACTATAACTTGTTTTAAAGTTCGACATGCATCTGCATGTAAGTTCTTTTAGGATAGGTGCTGGCCTAGTTCGTGGATCCCAGAACTGAGCCAGCAGAAGACATATAGTAGCTACTTATGTAAAGAAAGCGATTCATTTCTAACTCAGCCTGTATGTTTTCCCTAAAATTACAGGACGATATTCCCTTGAGGCGAGGAAGAAAAACAACTAAGAAGCGTGAAGAAGAGGTGGACATTGACCTGGATGACCCTGAGATCAATCACTTCCCCTTCCCTTTCCATGAGCTGATGGTCTGGGCTGTCCTCATGAAGCGGCAGAAGATGGCCCTATTCTTCTGGCAACATGGCGAGGAGGCCATGGCCAAGGCTCTGGTGGCCTGTAAGCTCTGCAAAGCCATGGCTCACGAGGCCTCTGAGAATGACATGGTCGACGACGTTTCCCAGGAGCTGAATCACAACTCCAAGTTAGCCTGCCTAGCAGATGGGGTGGTTGGGGTAGAGATGGGAAAGTGGGCTTCAAATACTGCAGGGTCTGAGCTACCCAAAACTTTAAGGGGAGACAGTATCACTCCAATAGTGCACGCAGAGGTGGGCGTGAGTAATTCACCTACTACATGTGGCAGTTCATAAAGTTAGCTAGAAATTTGTATTTCCTCCTCTCAACTACCCCAAGAAATGGGTCCTGTTATTATGCATTTCTGAGAAAAATGAGGATCAAATAATTTATGCAACTTGTCCAAGCCACACATTTATTGTTGGGAAGGCTGGAATTTGAACTGAGGTTTGCCACATTTAAGACGACATATAGCACTCTAACTATTGACTGATCAGCCTGTTCCCCGCCCTGCCTGCCCCGAATCTGAGGCCATGAGTGATTCGATCACGCCTGTTTGACTAATACCCCAGGTGTAAACATGGTATCTCACACGCAGTGACGCTTAATGCGTGCAGGCTAGATGAATTTATGAACAGACTAGTCCCCATAGGAAACAGCTACACCACACAGCAACCACCTTTTGTGACTGGCCCTCAGGTCCCCACTTTTGTCACTAGTCTCTGAGCTGACCTGAAGGACTCCTCCTCCCATTCTCCCTTTCAGGGACTTTGGCCAGCTGGCGGTGGAGCTCTTGGACCAGTCCTACAAACAGGACGAACAGCTGGCCATGAAACTGCTGACTTACGAGTTGAAGAACTGGAGCAACGCCACGTGTCTGCAGCTCGCGGTGGCAGCCAAGCACCGCGACTTTATCGCACACACGTGCAGCCAGATGCTGCTCACGGACATGTGGATGGGCCGACTGCGCATGCGCAAGAACTCAGGCCTCAAGGTCAGCGCGCCCAAGGCGGCCCTCTGGGCTGTGCCGGCCTCAGGGTTGGATGGAGTTGTCCGAGCCAAATGTACTGTGGGGTTAGGCATTCTCTTGTGTTACCAGGGTGGTTCCAAACTCCGGCCATGCATTAGAATCACCCCTAGAGTTTAGTTTAGTTTAGTTTTGCTTTGCTTTGTTTTGTATATGGAAGCTAGGGCCTCCCCCAAGTCCTGCCAAATCAGAATCCCTAGAGAGACTGCCTAGACATTAGTATTTTTCAGAAGATCCAAAAGTGGTGGTAATACACAGGGACCACAGGAAGTGCCATTTGCATGGGCACAAGCCAGCACACCAGGAGTCCTCACCTCGGCTGTCTTAACCTCCTTAACCTCTGTATCATGTCACAGAGACATTGGCTCTTACTAGATGTGCTTGAGATAGTGCTTAAAACTGAAATAAAAACGAGACAGATTTACATGTAAAGACATTGCTACATAACCCTGATCTACTCTTAAAGGAAGAAACACAGCTTGCAGGCCAGTCTGTATAACCTGAGTCCTTTCTTTCCCAGTGTGTGTATGTCTTGTCATGTCTGTATAAAGTAATTTCTACAAAAACAGGAAGGATGGTAATTGTTCACAGTCCTTACCTCTGATGTAGAAGGGATAACATGAAGGACTTTCCTGGTTTTAAGATAAGTAGGCTGATGTGTAGCTTTTGCTTTTTTAACGGTTTTTTAAAAGTTTTTGAAAGACATCACTAAACTGAAAGAAATAAAAGAAAGACAAAAAATAGAAGGTGGAAGATTGAAAGAATGTGGGGGGTTTTGTTCCTTTTTTGTTTTTAATTTTCACGATGCCGGTTTCTTTTTTTCTTTTATGGTTGTATAATAGTTAAGGTGTACAACATGATGTTTCACTATACACACAGTGAAATGGCTACTGTAATCAAGCAAAGTATCATATCTATCCTCTTGCATAGTTACCCCTTGTGTGTGTGTGATAAGATCTACTCGCCGGGTAAATTTTTAGTATACAGTACAATATTATAGCTATAGTCTTCTATAGTTATAGATTTGTATTGTACTTACCCTACAGATCTCCAACTTTGTGCCCTTTGACCTACATTTCCTTCCTCCCCACCCCCAGCCACCAGCTTTCTGGCCCACCAAGCCTCCTCCCACCCCACTCTTCCTGTGACTCCTGGCCCAGGGTCACAGAAAGGTTCTGTACAGTGAGTCATGGACATTCCACAGCTTGCAACCGCCAAGCCTGGCCTCAGGCAGGGAGCCAAGCCCTCTCTCAGCTCTGATACAGGGTGTAATGTCCCCCAAAGGCTGCCAGCATGCTCCCTGAGCCTTCCCAGGCCTGCCAGGCACCCAGACTTCAGGGTCATCACCGTCCCTTTCCTCTGATCTGCTCTTGAGTCCCTGTGAGCAGTCAAGCACAGGCTGTCTCTGCCTCACTATTTGAAGATCATTTTTTTCCCTGAAAGCTTTTATTAGCCCTTCAGGATCTCTCTCTGCCCCTCACTCTGGCAGTTTCTTCAAGGAGGTTTAACTTTGGAAACTTTGTACCCCAGTGTCATTTCAGGATGGAGGGATGAAATGCGAGATGACTAGGGGACCACAAGATAGACGTCAGTACTATCATTCAGAATTGTACTCGCTCCCTGACAAGGGAGAATGAGATTGCCCTCTCTCCTGGGAAGGGCTTCTGTATTTAGTAACCTCACACAGAGATTTACACAAGATGTTTAGACCTGAGAGAAATACAGTGCTGGCCCCTCCTGGGGCATTTGTCCAAGGGCATCCTCTGGGTGCATACAGAGCCCACTAGGCTGTGTACAAGTCGTTTGTACAGTGCTGCCAACATAAGCACACAGTGGCAAGTTGGAGAACTGGATTGTCAGACCTCTTATGTGTTTCTTTATATTGTGGGGGTTTGTCTAAAATGAATAAGATGCTATACTTCATATACTCTCTCAAGGTCAACTTACAATAATATTTTTTAACAGAGATAATCAGATACTACAGAGACAACCTCACTTGACATATTAGCAACTGCCAATGGATATATGTGTGAACTGATTTCAATCAAAATCAAGTGCTGTCCAATGGCTAAGTGGAAATCTGAATTCTCTCCCACTCTTGCCCTGAATACAGCCTCTCTTCTTCCTTAGTTTCCTCCATGCAAAGTGAGTTTTAATTGGGTAAAATGCTTTCTTCTCCCCACAAGTCAACTGAACTACTATGCGAAATAATATCCCAGAAGAGACAAAGTGACCCTGTGAGCCGTAATGTGTTTAGGTATTCAGCTGTCCAGGTCAGCCCCCCCATCCCCCCCCAGCATACAACACTCGCGTGCGTGTGCATATACAGTCTTGAACACCATGCCCCAGGCCCTCTGATTCTAAGCAATCACCCTAATCTTGATCCTTTAAATGTGATTATTATTATTATCATTATTATTACTTTAGGTAATTCTGGGAATTCTACTTCCTCCTTCAATTCTCAGCTTGGAGTTCAAGAACAAAGACGACATGCCCTATATGACTCAGGCCCAGGAAATCCATCTCCAAGAGAAGGAGCCAGAAGAACCAGAGAAGCCCACAAAAGAAAAAGAGGAAGAGGACATGGAACTGACAGTAAGAAAGCATGGCACAGTCCTTATCCGTGGGGACACTCGCTAATCCAGCTGCCCTGCTGATGAGAGCTCCTGTGGTCAGGCCTCGGCTCCCTAGCCCCTGCTGTGTCTAATCACAGGGAGCTTTCGTTTAAGTATTGAGCCCAGGGTATAATAAAAGTGTTCCCTTTCTGTGTAAATATAACACGATTATTATAGGGTCCACGTGTATGTGAAATCTTTCAGCCAGCCAATGGTACAGGACAAACCCATACAATTCAAAAGCAAGACATCCTACATTTTCCAAAAAATCAAAGTATTACCAAAGTATTACGAATATCTGGGCGATGTGTCTGTCTTAGCCCATGAAGAGAGAAAATCCATGATTTGGGAGCAGCCAGCTTCCCTGAGCTGGAACTGTTCTGCTGATCAGAAGCTGAGCCTGTATCTGTCTTCGGGGTCAGGCTCACAATGGCAGCACTAATTGAATTTTGAGGTTTGTATGGAAGGCTTTTATTAGCTCTTCCTGGTATAATTATAGAGCATGGATGCTTTGTTCTGCAGAGGGAAGGGGGCAGCTGGGCCTGGGACTGCTACCCACAACTCCCGCCTGAACAGCGTGACTGCCACTGGCTCCTTTCCAAAGGCTAAAAATACCATGTACTGTTAAAGGGACATACAGGGCTTGAAAGCTTGGGAGCTGTCCAACAGCAGCCCCTACAGACTTTCTTGATGTGCCTCACACACACACACCCCCAATCACCACCCTGGTTGATGACTGTTGCTATAGTGACCCATAAGAAGATATAAGGGGAGAAAACAAAAATGAGTTTTGCTCAGGTGACAAAAGGCCTTTGCATTATTATCCTAGTGGGACCACCGTTTGAATTGTGTTTCCTATAGATAAACAATATTTCTTTCCAGTAGGCCCTTTCTAAACGTCTGTTTGCAGCCCGATCCTGACTCAGTGAATTAAAAGCCAACGTTTGTTTCAGCTTAGGATCCTTATAACAATCAGTGGAGGAGTGCACTCAGCTCTGTCTTCCCTAACAATCTGACCCTAATTTTGGCCTCTAGATAGGATAAGGCATTTTAATCATTAGTAGATCATTGGTAGTAATAATCACAAATCTTTCTTGAATATTCCAGCAGAATGTGTGCTTTAGAGCCAGAATCCTGTCCCCTTACCAATGAGTAGGGTTATAACCCCTAACATAGGAATAACATTGTCTACCTCACAGATGGTATGTATCGCTTAAAAAGTATGCATGTAAACTACTTAGATTGGCAAATGGCACACTGTAGACTTTGATAAATATTCATTAATATTGTTATAACAGTGCTATAGCCCTTATTCATGGAATTTTCACAATGGTCCTACGAGGTAGGCACTATTATTAATATACCCATTTTACAGATGAGGAAGCTGGGATTGAGAGAGATTAAATTGTCCAAGTTTGCCTAGCTAATTAATTACAAGGCTGAATTTAGAACCTGGACGTATAGACTCTGTTGCCCATACTTTCAGCCAGTGGGTTAAGAAAAAGGGAGAATTTCTCTCTACTCTCAACTGTGAGTGCTCAGTTGGTTTGGTCCACCATGCAGCAAAGTGAATCCAAAGTGATACCCTGGCCTCCTATGTCAAGTGTGCCAGGGCCTTGACCTTAGCACACATCCTAGAAAGACAGCCAGAGGCTGGATCAGCATTATCCCGGGTTGGGTTTCAAGGAAGAAAGAAAAGGGAGGTAGCAGCTTTGTGGACCTGATCCTTCAAGAAACCACAAAAGAACATGCATCTCGGCTGTGCCTGGTGGCTGACACGTCTCATCCCTTGACTTCAGGAGTTTGTAAGAGTGAGACCTTGTCTCTACTAAAAACAGAAAAATTAGCTGGGCGTTATGGTGGGTACCTTTAGTCCCAGCGGCCTGGGAAGCTGAGACAGGAGGATTGCTTGAGCCCACAACTTTGAGGTTGCGAGGCTGACACCACGGCACTCTAGCCTGAGGCAACAGAATGAGAGTCTGTCTCAAAAAAAAAATTAGATGCATCTCCAGACTATTAGCGAGGTCCTAGTTTTGTTCACTGAGAACCAGCTATCACTTTACTACTGAAGCTGGTTCTCCACAGTCAGGGACAGCAGGGAAAAGAGGAAAGGAAAGAAGGGAAGTGTGACCTGGCAAGCTCCAGATTAGACAGCAGCTGCCTTTCAATCCAGGGCAGCCTCCTTTGACTCTGATGGCGAATTCTGTCACTGCTCAGGCGCTGCTCAGCAAGCTCCCCCCCACTCCCCGACACAGGATTGGAGACTGCACCCCGCTGGCACCTTCCCTCCTTTCATGGGATTGACATTTCAGGTTCTGTACTAAACTGATATGTCCTCCATGAGGATGGGACACTTTTCTGTGGCCCTTCTAAAACTATACACAAAAATATCAACCCCCGTTCACTCCATTTTTGTAGACTTAATAGTTTAGTTCACCTCGAAATCCTTCTCAGCTTTGACATCTGTGTCCAGCCAGCCAAGATTCTGAAACCGAAATGTGGGGTTTCATCTGTATTTGACTCTGTTAAATTCTGCTTTAAGGAATATCAGAGGAAATTTTGACTACAGGGAAAAGAAATCAGCAAAATCACAAATTAAGCTGCTTAGGCTGGAATTAATGAAATGTCAAAAATTCAAACCCATGAAAGACAAGCCTTTTACAAATGCATTCATGTTGGAATATATCTGAATAATAAAGGCAAAGCAGGTGGTGGGTTTTGTTGTTTTGCTCATACAGCCGGACAAATGTCTCCACCTTGCACTTTGCCTAGTAAAGTTCTAACAAGTCCATAGCCTGGGGCATGGCTAGGGCTCTGCTGGGAAAGCCACAGTTCCTAGAGGTTACCCCAAGACCCTCTCACCAAGATGCCTAAAAACCTTCAAGGTGTCTTTACTCTCATCTCATTGTGTCACCAAATGGCATTGTATTTGTCAAGCATATAAATAAGTAGAACATAAGCAGGGCGACTGTGTTATGTAAATTGTAGAAGGCCAAGTATCAGGTAACCTCAGAGCTTCTTGAGGTCAGCAACCAATATTTATAGAATTTTATTGCTGTCTAGTGTGCTATATCTGTCATGAAGATCGACTCAGCTGTCTGATCAAAATAAACACTTAGGTAGGCCTTGGCGTGGAACCTTACCTACCCGTTAACTCAAGATATTTCTCTAGCCAGGTGGTCCAGAAAGGAATGGAAATTACCTTCTCCAGAAATCCTACTGGTTACAAGGAAATCAGTTGTGATTGTTACATATTTGAGTAAAGTGGTTATTAGAGGCAATGATCCAAGTAGTTGAAGCTAATACTTGTATATTTTAGATAAGATGGTGTGAAAAAATAGTTATCTAGTGGTTCTCTTTATTTTCAACTTCAAGTCAGATTGTTTCTATAATTAGATCGCTCAACTTTAAACTCATATTTCCAGGAATCCGTCTTACCACAAAACTTGTCATTCCTGAGAAGTTAGACAATTTCTCACATTTAATAAAAATCTCCAGACTCCATGGAACTAATCTTGTCTTAGAACAATATTGAAAAATTAAGGCAAAAATAATTATGCTGTTGTAGATTCTAATAAAACATTTTTTCATAGTGAGAGATTTCAACTATATCGTTTTAGTCAAGAATATCCAAGAAGATCTCAGTTCACTGATGTTTACTGAGCACTTATTAAGTGCCAGATGCTAATTAATTTGTAGGCCAACCTGATAGCAGGTGCTTTATTACCCCATTTTATAGTTTAAAAAAGAAACTAAAACTCAAAGATATTAAAACTGTGTCCCTGGTGCCACCATTTATAAGTGTCCAAGTTAGGACTCAGTCTCCCATCTGAGGGACACAATACCTGGACCTCTTTCCCACTAGGATCTTTAGATGTCTTTGAGGCATCCTGTCACTTGCAACCCAGACAGGTGGGTGTCTGTCTTTCTTCAAGTCCTGCTTTTTTTGCAATTAGGTTTTACAGGATTTGAAATCTGGGCACCAAGGCACATGCCTAAGAGTTGGAGGACATCCCTAACCTAATTAAGTTTTAACCACTTCAGATGATATACCTCTTGATTACCCACAACCCTTAAATAAATTAGGTATTCTGATCCAAATTACTCTGACTTAGCATGGGTAGAGACAGACTTGAATCCATATCTAGCCTGTTTCATGACATGTATGGGGAGAGAGGGTAGGGAAGGACAGGTGACAGAAGCTTGGCCTTGCTGGGCTACACACTTCCTGCCTCTTGGAGCTCTGGGTATCTCCTATCACCCATATCTTCCAGAAGCCTAAGGGTGGAAGCTAAGAGAATAGTCAAGAAATGCCTTCAAGGCCTTCCACCTGAACCAAAGGGTAGACATAGATCATATGTGCAGTACAAATGCACATTTAAGGAAGGTACAACCTCTAAATCTCTGGGACCCTGGGTTAGATTTCATGAGCACCCTTCCCTCATCTATAAAACAAGCACATTGAGCTTTACGCCCTCCAGAGCCCAGCTGTGATGGTATCACATCTCTTCCACTGTAGGCAATGTTGGGACGAAGCAACGGGGAGTCCTCCAGGAAGAAGGATGAAGAGGAAGTTCAGAGCAGGCACCGGTTAATCCCCTTGGGCAGAAAAATCTACGAATTCTACAACGCACCCATCGTGAAGTTCTGGTTCTACACTGTAAGCATCTTTCCTTTCCTCCATCCTAGTGGATGAGCACAAGGAGCCGATGTCCATTTATCATGCACCTGTGTGGTTTTCTCTGCAAGTCAGAATGTGAGTCCTCACAGGCAGGATGGAAGGCTCTGTGACCTTGCGTTTTCAATAGCTTTGCAAGATTTGTGGCGTTAGGAAGCTAAGTCGGGAAGCTTCCACAGGCTACATTTCTCCACTTCTCACAAAATAAAGGAAATGGTAAGAGAGAGAACAGAAATAGAGGTGAGATGAATGTGAGTCTAGTTAGCAGGAAAGTAGATGTCCTTTTTCAAAGCACTTCCTTGTTCTGGAAGGGGGAGTGCTCGATTAGAGCTGCCTCTGTTGTAGATGCCAATCCTGGGTTTGGTGTGACATTTGGTGGGTTAGGGCTGCAGAAAATATAAAAAGTAACCCCCCTAAAGAAGGTGGCATGTATGTGTAAGCACTCCCAATCTGATTGTTGTTCTGACACAATTTCTTTCTTTTCTTTTTTCTTTCTTTCTTTCTTTTTTTTTTTTTTTTGAGGCAAAGTCTCACTCTGTCACCCAGGCCTGGTTCAAGGGCCCTATCATAACTCTGCAACCTCAAACTTCTGGGTTCAAGGGATCTTCTGGCTCAGCTTCCCTAGTAGTTGGGGCTACAGGCATGCACCATCATGCCTGGCAAACTTTTTAAATCTTATTTTCTGTAGGGATGAGGTCTCTCTCTGTTCAGGCTGCTCTGGCACAATTAACTTTCAAACCACAGCAGAAAAAACTACCGAGGAAACCTATCAACGTGACAGGAAGTGTTCAGTGTACACACCCTCCAAACATTTTCTGCCTGTGAAGCAATGAGTTGTCCCCCAGATAGCCTCCCGCTATGGTAACACTGGTTCCACAGTTTCTACTTTTCAATGATCCTTCAAGTTTAAGGTGAGCTTTCCTCCCAGGTCGACTCTGCTTCTGTCCAGCAACAGTGGAACTGGGCCAGATGAAGGATAGTGCATCTGTATTTTTAGCCTTTTCCACCATCAGCTGCAGAGCAGTCATTTGAGTCAGCAACAGGGACATCTGAGTCTGAGACCACGATGACCCAAATGACCAGCTGAGGTGCCTTTTGTGCCTCTCTGTCTGCGAACATTGACTATTCTCTCTTTGAACACTGGCTTTAAAGCTGAGTTTCTCGACCTCAGCATTGCTGCTATTTTGGGCAGGATAATTCCTTATTGTGGGGGCCACTCCCCACACGTAGCGTGTTCAACAGCTTCCTTGGCCTCTGTTCAGGAACATCCTCCATCCCCCAAGTATGGCAACCAGAATGTCTCCAGACATTGCCAAACGTCCCCTTGCGGGATAAAATTGCCACCGGTTGAAAACTATCACTTTAAAAGTGTGGTCTCAAAAGAAGATGGGATCTTACGAAAATAGAAATATTATAATGTTTTAGTAAGGCAAAATTCCAAATCTATCAATCTTAAAAAGAGAGGAAAAAATTTGCCCCCCACCTAAAAAAAAAAAAACTGAAGCATGCAAAAATCATGCCTATTTATGTATTTTATACAGATCCATATTATTTTTAAATTTGCAGAAAACAGCTTAGTGGTGACAAGCATGGACTTTGAAATCCAGCAGCCTGGGTGGGAATCCCATCTGTGCCTCCCAGTAACGTGTGCCCTCAAGCAAGTTACTTTCCCATTCTGTCCACAGTTTCCTTAAGATGGGGATAATAATAGTACTTACTTTGTAGGATTTAGTGAAGATTAAATGTGTTAAAATATGTAAAGCACTTAGAACAGTGCCTGGACATATAAGCACAGTGTGAATGTAACTGCCGTTTTTTTGTGGGCTATTCATGTTGCACAGCAGTGGATAATCAGTGCTGTGCTCCCCCATCCACTCATCAACAATAATGCCATTTATTGAGCACCTACTTTGTTCAAGGCAATGTTCTAGGTGCTCTAGAAGTACACTGCATAATCCTAATAACAATTTTATGAAGATAATATTTTTGCTGCCATCCCATGGCCAGCCATCCTCTTACCCGAGGCTGCCAAGGCTGCCTCAACCCGGAACAGGGTTTGGCAAACTGCAGCCCTCGGGCCGAATCCAGCCCACTGCTTTGGATTGTGGCCTGCCAGCCAAGAATGAGTTTTACATTTTTAAAGGGTTGAAATAAAGTTTTTAAAAGAATATTTCATGACATGTGAAAATTACATAAAATTTAAATTTCTGCATCCATAAATAAAGTTTTATTAGAACACAGCCAAACTTGGTTACTTACCCATTGTCTGGCTGATTTTGTGGTTGCACAGTTGAGTTGATTTATAGCAATAGAGACTGCTGGTCCCATAAAACCTTAAAAAATTAACGATCTTGCCATTTGCAGAGAAAGTTTGCAGACTCCTGAAAGCAGGAAAGAAAGCAATAGGTGTAATAGTACCAATATATCTAAAATTTTGTTAGGAATGCAAATTCCTGGGCCCATCATAGACTCTTTGAGGGGTGGGGGCCTAAGTGTCCCTCTTCCTTCTGAGTGGTTAACTGGGTTGGCCTCAGTAAACCCAACCAACTGGACCCCCCAGATATATTCAATGGTGTTAACACAGCAATTCTCAGAAACCCATTTCACTTACTGACAAAGCCCAGGCCTCAAAGAAGTGAATTGGAGATGTGGCGTGCCAGTTTTTTACATTGCCAGAGATGGTTAACAATGAAATTCATTTTTAGAATGAAGGTCCCATTTGCTTTTGGTTGCGTTCTTTTCTGTAAGAGTATTTCTCACTCTGCTTTCCAGAAGTGTCCCCTTCTGCTCTTCCCAGGGTTCTGAAAGATAGGACACACCTCGTTTCCATATCAGATCACTCGTCCATCTTAACAAGTTTCTTGAGGAGCAGGTGGGGTCTTCTTCTCTTCCAAGAAAAAAAGGAGGCAGGGATCCAAATGGCTCCCAGATCCTGTTTGTACGGAGAGCCCATTTCCAGCTGGAGAGGATTCACATTGAAGATTCAAAGCGGCCTCGGGTCAGAGGATACAGCAGGAAACCCTGGGTTTCTCTAGCAGTGACAAACTCTGTCCTCTGTAAGTCCATATACCCCTTCTGCTCTCTAGAGACAGTAGGGAACAGCCCAGGAAGACAGTAGGGAACAGCCCAAGGATCCACAGAAAAATGTGCCAGGCTTCCATGCTTGCGTTTCATCCCTTAGGAAGCACACATCTTGGCTAATGAAAAATAGAAAAAGAATGTTTATGCAAGTAAAATACAAATTCTTATAGGACTAGCATGGAAAAATAAGAATCCTAAGAATATATTTTTGTTCTACAGCTTTGACATTTTACACAGGTTATTAAAGCTCACAGAATATACATACACAAACACACACTTAAACCATTAAAGCGTGTCACGTTACGATGACCCATAGCAAGGTTACGTGAACGTGGCCGAGCTCTGGGATGGGGTGCTTCCAACCTCGTGGCCAGTCCTCTGTTGTGCCATCTAAACGTGTTTAAAGACCTTATTTTCAGAAGTCGTTTTGGGAGTTTTCCCAAAATACTATATTGTAGGAAAAGTTCATTATAGAGTAACTGTGATTTAAAGAACAGGTAGGAGCTAAAAGGGATGAAAGTGGAGCAAGCATAAACGATAATGATGATGATTTTTTAAAAAATTAAAAAAGAGGAGGGGAAGCTGAGGTAGAAGAATCGCCTAGGCCTGGGAGCAGGAGGTTGCTGTGAGCTATGATGCCGGGGGCGACAAAGTCAAACTCTGTCTCTATAAAAAAGAAAAAGAAAAAAGAAAGAAAGAAAAAGAAACAAAAAGAGGAAGGAACAGGTAACAGAAGATTGAAGGGAAGCAAGGACTGAGGTCAGAGGAGATAAGAGGAGAAACAGAAGTATCTTGAAAAAGGAGGTAAATATTAGTCATTCATTGGGCCTCTACAATGTGTTGGGGGATAGACAGGTCCCCACTCCTCCCAAAGGTCCTGTAAGGTAAGTAGCAATGATCTCCATTTTACAGAATGGTGGCCCAGCTAAGTTAAGTTAGTTACACACGAAGTAAATTCTACACAGCTAGAAAGTATGTGAGCCAGGATTAAAATCTTTGCCTTCCCTCCCTCCACCACACACGAGACCTCCATTCAGAGAACAGGTGCAAGTCAGAGAGTTACTTTAGTACTAAGATACAGAGGTTCCAGAAGAGCGGTGTGTGTGTGTGTGTGTGTGTGTGTGTGTGTGTCACTGGGCCCACCTATGACAAGACAAGATAATGCTTTGGAATGTTTTGCAATGAATTGGGTAAAACGATAAAAAAACAGGGCAGTTAACAAGATTCATTTCAGCTAGAAGCAATGGAATTTGATCCAACAAAGCAAAGGAGGCAACCAGAAAGAGAGAAGGATTTCAAATCAGAAGGAGGCAGAGAGTGTATTTTAGAATTTTAATCATTAAAGTCCTTTTTTTTTTTACATTCTGTATTCAAGGGCTACAGACGGAAAGCCAGTGTGTTGTAATGATAAACAGAAACCATATGAACCAAGTTCCATTTTGAACTGATTTTTAAACAACGTCCTACATGAATTTAACTCCACTCTTTCATGAAAGGATTTCATGATTTGGTAATGATCTTAAAGACAGAGAAGGGTGGGAATGGGGCATAGATTAAAGTCATAGTCCCAAGTAGGGGGAGAGAAGAGCACTCGCTCTGTGGAGAGTGAGTCCCCACTGCACACATGATCTCTTTTAATTCCCACATATTTTCACCTTTAAGAGATAAGGAAATTATCTGTGTCTGCAAATGTGACCGTGTTGCCGGGTCTTAGAAATACCTGTGACTCAACTGGGCTCAGTGGCTCCCACCTATAATCTCAGGTCTCTGGGAGGCTGAGGTGAGTGGCTCATTTGAACTCAAGAGTTCAAGATCAGCCTGAGCAAGTGGGAGACCCCAGCTCTACTAAAAATAGAAAAACTAACCAGGGGGAGGGGGAACAGGCATCTATATGCCAGCCACTCCAGAGGCCAAGGCAAGAGAATTGCTTGAACCCAAGAGTTTGCAGTTGCTGTGAGCTATGATGCCACGGCACTATGCAGGTCAACAGAATGAGACTGTCTCCAAAAAAGAGAGAGAGAAATACCTGTGACTCCTATTAGGAATCTATTTATTCATTTATCAAAGGCAAAAAGGGAAACAAAGGAAAGAAAAGGAGGGAGGGAGAGGAAGAGAGGGCCCTGTTAGTAGAGGAAGCAGCATCTTTCTCTATTTGGCTGTGTCTCCCAGCTGGCTGCAGCTTCCTCCACCTTCTGCGCAGTCCTCCCTAGCTCCAAGGTCACACAGTAATCCTCAAGGCCTCAATCCTTTCGCCCACACTGTGTCCTATTCTTTACTATACCACTCTAAAGCGTACAGAAAGTTTGAATAAGCTCTCTCTTAGTTTCAACCCAGGGCCCCCCAGACCCTTCCGGCCAGTAGGTGCCTTACTCCACTTGAGGCATTGCCTGGAGAGGATTTAGCTTACCTGCCATTTCCCTGAGGGCGAGTTTTCTCTCATTGCTCCTTGGCCTTTCAAGCAAGAGCCTCACCATTCTTCCTACCCTTCACTCACCTTGACACAAAAGAATCCTCCAGTGTGTCTCCAAACCTGAACCCTGAGAAGTTTCTGCAGATATCCAGCAATTTGTTACTCACATCAGGATTCGACCTCAAGGTGCTGAAGCCACATGAGGACTGAACCCCACTCCAATCCCAATAGGCCACACAGACCCATGCCTTTGTATAAATTGTGTTGTCTTCCCTTGTTTTGAAAGAAATGCTCCAACTTAGATAGGGCAGAGAAGTGGTGCAATGAAGACCAGGTAAAACCCGGTCAGGATGCTGACAAACCCAGCACTTTAAGGTCATGGGGAAAAGATAATATTAACTCAGAAGAGAACTAAAGTGGGGCCTCAACATAAAGTACGGGCTATTTTTATGTTGGTTCAACCAATGTACAGGTTATTACACGTGTCTTCCTCTCCTTCTCATAGACAGTAATTCTGCCTGGCATTCATGAGGCAAAAATCCACTGTGCTGTCCTAGTTTAAGAACCTAACGTCCATGCATGAGCAAGAGCCGCCAGGAAGACACACAAAAAATGGGTAATTGCAAAACAAAATAATGCATCATGACACATAGGCACAAACAAATTGCCAGGATGCACTTTGACACATTTAAAGACCAAAAGAAAGATTGCATATTAAATTATTGTAACTACAGTACAGCCTCTGTGAGTTGAACACCCGCGAGACTATAGCGAACTGATCAACCTACAGAGGTGGTCAATATTAGGAACTAGGCCTCCTGTACTGAGCCGTACCTGGGGTGCACATCCAGCCTGTGATGATTCCATCAACTCCAAGAGGTGGTCAATGTAGAGAGGTGGTCAACAATGGAGGTTCCACTGTGTCACACTCTTTTCTAATTCTTTTGCTGGTTTAGAACGTGTAAGTTCATTTTGCTGTGAATGCTGTGTCACATGCACTGACCTTGCTCTAGGCTGCCCAGCAGTGGTCTCACCGAGGCCAGCCCTCGGGGGCCTCGGCAGCCAGAGCCCTGTCTTGTGTTCCCTCACAGCTGGCGTACATCGGATACCTCATGCTCTTCAACTACATCGTGCTGGTGAAGATGGAGCGCTGGCCCTCCACCCAGGAATGGATCGTCATCTCCTATATTTTCACACTGGGAATAGAAAAGATGAGAGAGGTAATTGCTTTTGTAAAAGAAAACATAGGAGAAAGACAACGGTTAGTTATATTTGTGGATGGAAGGGAGTACGGGGATCCAAATTAAGCCAGAAACCATTTTGTTTAACGCTGCCCCAGGGCTGCCGCTTTTCCTCCTTGGACAAACCCCGGGAGGCTTCCCAGTGTGCTGGTTATAGAGTTGTCATCCCAAAAGTGCTTAGGGTTTCTATTCTATTTTCTGCTAACAGAGCTTTTGCCGACCCGGCTCCCCAAGAAACCCTTCAGTTGCCTTGGGTGCCATTCAGGCCTATCAACGTGACTTTCTAAATTTTGCCACTTTTAACTCCCATTTCAACCCCTTACTCTGGGTATCTTTGGACACAGCTTGCCTGTGAATCTCCAGATTGTTTCAGCAGCTCCAGAAGCAGCTCTACTTTCATTCATTTATTTAATTTATTCTACATTTATTTTTCCTTCTCAACACTCAGCACGTACCTGCTGGATGTCAGCCACTCCACCAGGGTGAACTGAACACAGTTCCTGTCATTTAGGTTGAAGATGCAGAGTCCCTCTTTTCTCCCTCATTCCCTGTGACCAAAAAGGAGCCATCAGAATGCCACTCCTAGATGATTTAGCAGAAATGGAAGCTGACCTCAGGGGCTCATCACATTCAGAGCCACTCAAGTGGATGTGATCAAGCCAAATTCCACAAGAGGGCGCTGCAGCCCTGCTCAGTGCTCTCTGCAAACCTATTTCACTAGAGAAAACTATCAGGAAGGCAGGCAGGGGAAGTGGTGCTTTCCTCTGCGTTTTCCTTGGAGCTGCAGTCAGCAGGTCAGGTCCTTTCCAGAAGAAATGACCCTGGTCAAGTCCACTGCACCTCTGAGAGCGCAGGACAGCCCTCCTTGCTGTGTGTACTACAGTGGGTGGGAAAATACACTGGGCACCAGAGGAAAGGATTCCTACAAATTCACCTTTGCCTTCATTCCTAAGACAGGTTAGACCCTGGAAAGGGTTTCTTGGGCTCTGGAATGATTTCCTTCAGAGAAAAGATGCAGTATCTATTTGATGCAATTGTATTAGAATCATAAAAAAAAAATCCTTATTTTTTTCCTTTGAGACAGAGTCTCCCTCTATTGTAAAAAAAAATCTTTTACCTGTATTTTGAGCCCTCTCTTGAGTTTTTTTTTTTAACTATTTGGGGAATATTTTCATTCTAACAAGCATCTCCCCATCCTGAGAACTAGCCCCACTTCCTAAGGAACAGGACTTTTAAAAACATACAAACGCGAAATGTCTTGCCTTGCTCCAACTCACTGTCTACCCCGGTCTTCCCCACTCATGGTGCCTTTTCTTCTTGACCAGTATCGTGGATTTCCCATTTGTAAAGTGAAAAGCAGTCATAAATGTGTTTTGGTCTTTGTGTAGCTCTCTGAGAACTGAGGCTGCCACTGCTGGGGGCCCTGTGCTATCCGGAGCCAGCTGGCACTCTTGTGATTTAATGCCCAGATGCATATTCCTTCCCGCTGATGAGCAGAAAAGGGAAAGACTTGAGCAGGGAGACTGGAGTCTCTCCAGGGACTAGCCTGGGAGAAGACAGGGAGCAGTCTGTACTCCCTGGACTGTTCTGGGGGAGGCTGCCAAGCAGGCGGGCTGCCAGGAACCTCGAGGCCCGGTATCCATTTCTCCTGAGGCTGCGTATAATAGCAGAGAGGGCGGGGTGAAGAAGGGGTCAGCCCACGAGGCCTTGCTCCCGAGGTAGCCGTGGGGAGTGAAGCGGTGACCACTTTAGTGTCTGACCTTTTCCTCTGGGGCCTATTGAGTTGGCTCCCTGACCGCTGTGTCCCAGGCCTGAACTCACTGAAGAGATGCTCCACGACCAGGGGGCGAGGACTGCACAGGCTGCCTCAGCCCGCAGGTCCTCAGCGGTCAGATGCAAGATCCTGGAAACGTGGAAAAGTTTGCATGCTTCCGTGCCTTCCCAGGGACACACAAGGAGGGCCTTGTGGTTTCCCCGCTGTTGCCATTCCCAGCTCCACATACTTCTGCTTGTAGTCACCAGAGCGAGCAGCGGTAATCCCTTAATAGCAGGCACTGTTCACAGCCCGCGTCAGCAGATGGGACCTCATCTGGATCCTCCTCCCGCAACGCTGAGGTCAATGGCGTGGCTATGATGACATCCCCACTTTACATGTCTGGGAACTAAGACTCAGGGAGATTAAGCAATTTTTCTGTATCCCACAGCTGGAAAGGACAGCTAAGAAGGAAACCTGACAGGTCCATTTCTGGATTTGCTGCTCTTTCCGTCACCCCACGGTGCTCCTCGCTGTCCTGGGTTCTAAGACAGGTGCCTCAGGGCTGATTCAGGAGGGGGGACTCTGGACCTTCCCCTCTGCTTCACCCCAAACTGCTCTCCTTGTGTCTCTCTTTTTTTTTTTATCACCGGGACTTCACAAAATTTTTTTTCACTATTTAAACATTATACCATGTTTAGCCATTCTAGGAAAGTCTGAGCCGAGAGTTAGCAACATTCAGGCATTGTCCATATCCCAAGGCCCATACACACACATGCAGATTTTTTCTCAGTTAACGTGGAGCTGGGGGTGAGGAACCTTTAGGATAATAGCAGCTGCAGGAGTTGCTGGTGGGCAGGATGGTGGTTCTCAAACTGTGGCCACCAGCACAACCTGGGAACCTATAAGAAATGTAAATCCTTCAGTCCGACCCCGGCTGCTGAAGCAGAAACTCCAGGGCATCTGCATTGCACCCAGCCCTCCAGGTGACTCTGGGGCACACTAAGATTTAAGAAACCCAGGGTTAGGGCTTAGCATGGAGACATCACAGAGGATAAAAACTAAGGCTTCAGTTGGCTCCAGGAATCTTGCTCATCCTTTCAAGCCCCAGCCCTGACTTACTAAATCTTACCTTCCTTAGTATTTAGATGAAGGTAAAACCATTATAATGAAATGAGGATTCAAACAACTGCAAACAGACCTGTCCCCAATCTATTCTTGCCTCTCCTTAGAGAGGTCCTGAGTACGGGGAAGGGCGGTCATGTTTGAAGAGACGGAAACCCAAACGCAAATGATTTAGGGAGGTGGCCCTGGTGTACAGCTTCCCCAAACTGGGTTCCCTACTCTTCATATCCTGGAGCTGACTATGGGGCAGGGTGGAGGCCACTCCTGTTGTCCCATTGTGTATTTCACAGGTCCAGACATGGCAGCCCCTCCAGGTCTAAGGCAAATTGAGAGTCTCACATAGCAGTTAGGCTATGTGAGGACCAGAGCATGGCTGTCAGGTGCAATTCTATGTAATAGTCAGTTGATAAAAATCTATTGAGTGTCTGTGCAGAGTCTGCCCCCAGAGTTTACAATCCAGGGGCGAGAGAAAGAAGGATGGATCGATGGATAGATAGGCAGACATGCATACTCATTCCCACATACCTGTACATGCTTGGATTTTTGCTCAGTTAACATGGAGCTGGGGGTGAGGAACATTTAGGACAACAGACATTTTCATACAATGGCCAAGACTTAAAACAATTACATAGGGTAGGAATGTATTAGAGATTGTCCTAGGAACATACAGAAGACTATACACATAGCTAAGGTGGTCAAGGGAGGCCTTCCTACAAAGGGGCTATTTAATCAGAGATCTTGAGGGTGAAGAGAAGCAAGATATAATTCTGGAAGAAGAAAGTGCCCTACAGAAGGGACAAGTGCAAACAGCCCGAGCATAGAATACACGTGTCATGCTTAAGAGCAGGTGACTGTGGCTGCAGGGTAGAAAGTCAGGAAGATTACAGTAGGTTGTGAAATGAGGCCCTGGTGAGGAGTTTGGATTCTTTTCCATTTGTATTTTTGGTTTTTTCTTTGTTCATTCATTTTAGAGGCAGGGTTTTGCTCTGTCGCCTATGCTGAAGTGCAGAGGTGCGCTCACAGCTCCCTGCAGCCTCCAATGCCTGGGCTCAAGCGAGTCTCCCCCACCCTCCTGAGCAGCTGGGCCTGCAGATTGTTGTCTGTAATGGAAGTCATCAGAAAATTTAAGTATGCAATTATCGTAATTCACTTTAGTTCCTATTGTTGTTCACTTGTCTCTCAAGTCTCTCCATTTTTTTTTAAATACCTGTAGCAAAATGAACAACTCCCAAAGGCACAGCTTAATGAGTTTTCATCTGTGCATACAACGATGTAATCACCGTCTAGATCATGGCTTAGGTTTTTAAAGATTATTCTGTGGGCTGCCCAGAGAATAGGATGACCCTGAAGCAGAGGCAGTAACAACAGTGCAAGGAGACCAGTTAGAATGGGATGGCGGCAGTGGGGTTGGAGAGAAGTGGCTGCTTAGGTTGCATTTACAAGTGGAGGTGATACGACTTGTTGATGGCAGAGGATGGGCTATGAAAGAGAGAGAAATAGAGTCTTCCCTACCCAGCACCTGAGTAACTCAACATGGTAAGTGGCTCTGTTTACTGGAGGGGGGGGGGGGGAGGAAGTTTTCAGAGAAGATTTGTAACGTATTAAGATTCGGTAATTTTGTAGCAAAACCCCAGCAGGAGTGTCCATTCTTTTGGTTTCTCTGCATCTCTGCACCACATTGGAAGAAGAGTTGTCTTGGGCCACACATTAAATACACAAATACTAACAAAAGCTGATGAGCAAAAAAAAGGAGCTTTGTGCATAATTTGCACGCTATCTACCACCACAGATAAGAAAAAAGTTTTCACATAATTTATATGCAGCCTGTGGGCCATGGGTTGGACACCCCTGCATGTGTTTTAGAATCTTAAAGCAAACCAGAGAATTAAAATTATTGCTCATCTCCGCCTCTGTAATATTTGCATCTGGATTGCCTAAGCTTAGCTCATTTGGACATTAACAGCATGAAAGTATTCAAGTAGACACAGGTAGACAAAGCAGGTGATTTATGCAGCTGGCAAACCCAGCCCCTTCCAAGTGGGCTGAAAATACAGACTAAAACCAAACCTAACCCCACTCTCCTTCCTGCCTCGTAGATTCTGATGTCAGAGCCAGGGAAACTGCTGCAGAAAGTGAAGGTGTGGCTGCAGGAGTACTGGAACGTCACGGACCTCATAGCCATCCTGCTGTTCTCTGTGGGGATGATCCTCCGCCTCCAAGACCAGCCCTTCAGGAGCGACGGCAGGGTCATCTACTGCGTGAACATCATTTATTGGTACATCCGCCTGCTAGACATCTTCGGCGTGAACAAGTATTTGGGCCCCTATGTAATGATGATTGGAAAAATGGTAAGCAGGGTCCCCTGATCCCATGTTTTAAGCTCTCAGAAAAGTGGTGATTATAGGAAGAGAGCAATGATTTGTATGGACCTGCCGTCAAGGTGTAAATGAGTTTGCCCTAGGGGTGTTTTATTTTGTAAGTTCCTTATGAGTGTTTGGGCATTTGACTACTTCTATATACAAAAGTGGGAAATTTAGTAATTGGTCACCCATTCATTTATTTTTAAAAATATACATGTTATCTATTTTGCTTTACTTATTGGACGTGGACTTGGAGATGTTCTTTGTGTGAGGTTGAAGTTGTGACAAAGAAAGAGACAGAGAGAGAAGCCGTCACCGTACCGTGTAAGAACGTTGTCTTAGAGATCTGTATAAAATACAGCAGGGGCGTGGAAAAGACAGGGTGGTCAGGAAAGGCTTCACACAGAGCTGACATCTTAGCAGGGAGACCAACGGATCTCCACTACAAATCTGTAACTGATTTTTAAGATTTTTTAAAGATCCTGTGTTTCTAAAGGAAAGGCTAGAAAAATGCCTTTCCCTACACAAAGTAAAGGAAAACAGTTTGTCTGAGCTGAGCTGAGCTGACTTAGGTCAAGTTCAAACTGAACATTGAGTTCTATTGTACATGATGTGTTTTGTTTTGTTTTGTTTTGGCGCTACCAGACAATGATGCCTACTAAGAACTAGGTTCCAGAATGGCATTCTCACTTACCCAATTCTTTAAAAGAGAATCCCAAGTGGCAAGCCAATGTGCTTCCCACAAATGGCTGAGGGCTTGTTCCAATGCTCCTTGAGCACACGCAGCTTCCAGACTTTTCCCATAGGACAGCACCAGTGTGGATCTGGGCCCATGTCAGTAAGTTGCTTCCTCTCCTAACTCACCAGAGGAAGAAGCAGAGCCTGAAGCCAGAACTGGGTACTTTTTATCAGTTCCCCCAGTTTTCCAAATGTGCCCCCTACTTCACCTTAACAAGACATATATGAGAAGCAAAATACATCCATCCTCCCATGGCAAACATCTCTGACTGAAAAACCTCTTCACCGGTAACTGTCACTTTGCTTCCATGGTATGAGCTATTGAAATCAATTAGTCAATCCCTTCTCATTATCACTGGTTTTATTACATGTATCATTGCTAACTCAATATTTATTAAACATCTGCATGTGTACGTGCAATTCTACCGAAATGGATCTTTGATAACCAAGACTCTTCCTACAAAAGCACTGAAAAATTCATGAAAAGCCGGGAAGAATTGGAATTCAAAATGAATTAGCTCTGAAACCTTCAAACTCTTTGAGACTTAGTTACTCATTCTTAAAGTAGCGATGAATAATAAATGCAAATCTTGTAGGATTATTGTAAGGAATGGAAATAATGCATGTTAAAGTAACTGACAGTCTCTGGCTCATGGTTTAAGTAGTTGATAAATTGTATCTGTTATCATTATATCCATATTATATTTTCTCAAAATGTAATGAAAAAAGGGTAATTATTCTGCTGTATTCCAAACCCTTTTGTACAAAATGCAATGAAAAAAAGCATAATTATTCTACTGCATTCCTAACCCTTTTGCACAAAAGGTTGATGTTTATAACCCCAGCATTGTTTAGAGAAATTATCACCAATCCCATTCTAGAGAGGAAAAATTTAAATTCACAAGTTTGGGTTACTTACTCAAAACTGAACCCCGCTTCAATTGGAGATTTTTTGACTAGGGAAAAAAAATGCGTACCTTTTACTCTGTAATACTGCCTGTTACATCATCTTCTTTGTACTTTAACAATGAAGTTGAGATTGTGGTGAAAATTCCTCTAAAAACAGAAAATCTCAACGGAGAGTCTATGGGTGAGGCTTAGGAAATAGAATCCGTGGACCCTTCCCCCAGTTTACATATAAAAATATGTGGATGTATGAATTTTCTGGACAAAGAGGACACGCTTCCATGAGATTCTCAAATGGACCCAGAGAAAGTGACGGACTATAACATCATATTGTAGGCTGGGTAATTTCTTGTTGTAAGGGCTGTTCTGTGCATCGTAGAATATTTAGTAGTGTCCCCGGCCTCTACCCACTAGCTGTCAGTATCATGAATGTCAGTGTGCGTGAACACACACAGTTGTGACAACAGAAAAGTCTCCACACATTGCCACGTGTCCCCTGGGGGACAAAATCTCCCTTTGTTGAGAACCACTACATTAGACAATTACATAATCTGATTGGTTGTTTCTTTCTGACTGTTCCCCTATTTTATTTTCATAAGTAAAATCTGAAAAGACCCAACAATATATAAAGACCCAATATATAACTATTTAAAGTCTGGCTGGCATTTCTATACTTAAAATAACTAAAGTCACCGTAAAGCAGCAAGATAATTTTAAAATCCTCGCCTCGCATTTCAATAATGGCATAATTATCCCCAGTTTTGACTAGAATGAAATCTTACTAAGGACTGAGCAAGAGGGAAGTATTGCATTTTCGCTACCTTTTCATTTATGAATGACTTCATTTATCAGTTAAGTAGGAAATGAGCCTATTTGGGGGCTTTGCTTCTCTTTCATGAGGCTTTTAAGACAATTAGTTCAATAATTGAGTCACTGATCCAGAAGGTAGATAAAATATGCCTATAGAATTTACCAGCAAGCCAGATGGACGGCCAGGCTGGAACCTTTACAAAATGTGCCCAGATGTGTTTATACTGAAAGCCTCTCAACACTGGGCAGTCTCTATTCAGAAGTAAACAGCCAAGTAACTCACTGCCCTGTAGTCTAGGGGCAGACCTCTGATAAGATTCCCTGGGCCTATGACAATTTGAAACTAGTCCTTTGAGTCTTTCAGTGTGTAAGAACCAGTGCACCAAGTGCCTCACGGCATGGAAAACCTGCCTCTCCACTTCGATTTCAATTGATCCACAGTTACAGCATCATGTAAGGAAATCCTGACCCCTTCCCTTCAGATTCCACTTCTTAATGGAATTCTCTAAGCCTAGTACTAAGCTCACTGGTAGGATGCAGAACAAAACCCACAATAAGAATCCCCGTCACTTGCTACGTGCTAGATACCATGTCAGACATGCCGTCGTTATTTCACCCCATGAAATAATTCTTCACAATTGAATAAATGATTGAATAAGAGACAAAGCAAGGGTCAAGGACAACTCGAACATCTATCTGACTCCATAGCCTGATCTCACCCCAACCCTAATAAAATAATGTCACCATTGACTGAGAACTTACCACATCAAGTCTTTCACATGTTATCTTTTATAAAAATAATATGCATTATTATTATTACCACCATTTTACAAATGAAAAACAAGATTAAGCAACTATCTCAAGGCCACCTACCTATCTTTCTTTGTCCTTTTTTTATGGTCAGGAAAGTCTTTATTTTATTTTAGTTTTGTAACTATGCTTACTTTTTTTGTGGATTTTTTTTCCACATAGCTATTTCTACTAGCAAAATCAAGATCAAAACCTAGGTAGGTAGTTGACTCCTGAGCACACATGCTTAGCCACTACATGTATTTTCCTTGTAGAATTCAACTGAAAGATATTTACATATTAAGCTCTCTTAATGTTGAATCCACTGGAGAATTAAGCTTTAAAAACAGGGGAAGCCAGCCTCAGTTTTCACTAATCACGTGCTGTTTCTATACTCTGTCACGTTTTGGTATTTGTATGAAAGCGAAGACTTCTTTGAAATACATGAAGCTGAGTATTTGGGAAGAATGTGTCTTCTCTTTGATTGCTTTGACCCTTTGCATTGATATCACAATCAATCTGAACAAAAATAATCCTAAGAAATTGAATTAGAATGGTTTCTGTATTTGCTGGCTGAGTTTTCTTAGGTCACAGGGAGTCCTAAATCCCACGAGTACACACCTTCCTCGCCCCACCCTTCTTTCGATCAATGTAAATAAACAATATGAAGGACCCATGTGTGCTTTCTCATTGACAGAACTTTTTATAAATAAACGATGAAAGAATTTTGCAAAATGAAAAAGAACAAGAGCAAGGATGAAAAAGAGACCCACGTCTCCTATAAAACCGTTTCAACACAGCTGTCTCACTCACTTTAAGGGAGTTCTGAGACCATTAAACTGTGGAAGGAATAACTAATTAAATAGCATATGATTTTAAGGACAACTTGAAAATATGAATGAATGTCAAATTTTGAGATATTCCTATTTAGTTTCAAAGTCACACAATACTTGTATGATGCTTTTTTTTTTTTGTAGTTTTTGGCCGAGGTCACATTTGAACCCACCACCTCTGGTTTATGGGGCCGGCGCCTGACGCCTTTGAGCCACAGGTGCCACCCTGGTGTGATGCATTTTGAATTTGCCCTGAAACTTGATCAATTTGGCCTGAAGTATATAGAGAGTCCAGTGTCCTAGGGAATATGGGAAGGCTGTAATGTTTGAATTCCAATAACAAGAACCATGAACTGTCTTTTCTTAAAATGATATATTAAAGCTAATTTGAATTCTCCATTGTCATTAGTAAAATAAGTATGTCTTTCCGGGTGGATGGACAGTCCTTCTGGAAGTGTGATATCCAAGTCTTTTTGTAGTGGGTGTTTTGATGCGAGATAGAAAACAATCTTCAACTAGCTCAAGCCTAGGGGGGACATATTGACCGATAGGAAGGGGTGATGGAACTGGGCTTAGGGGCCACCAAAAGCAAAGAACCAACCACATCAGGATTTCTTCTCTTGCATATCTGCTTCATTTATTCTAGTCAGTTTCAGTAGTGGAGAACTGAGCCTCAGACACTGCATTTACATCATTACAGAGAAGAAAAGAAAATTCATCTCTCCTAGCTTTAATTAAATTTCAAAAAAAAAGGCAAAACAGGATGCTAGTTGGCCTGTCTTGTGTTACCTGCCGGCCTCCTATCTCTCCCACAAGGGGAGGACAGCCATGATTAACCTAGCCTGGAAAATACACCTACCTTGTGGCCAAAATAGGTAGAAATTATTTCTAAAAAAGGGAGATTCTGGCCAGGCAAAATCAATAGCTACTGCATCCTCATCTAGTTTGAGTGATAAAAGGAAAGTAATTTAGCATGTGAGAAACAGATCCCCAATAACATATATCATGGACACAGACAAGGAAGAAAGGAAGAGAGAGGAAGCAATAGCCTTGTATTATGATGCAGCCTGGAGGATCTTATGAACAGGTTAAGATGAAAATCCATCATTTCAACAGCACCAGCACAGGTCTGGGACATTAGGCTCCACAGTGCTAATGCCCAGGAAAACACCCTCCACGGTCAACAGGAGACCCTGCAGTCTGAGAGACTGGTTGATGGCAGAACATCATGCAATGAGCTCAGGCCACGGGAATGAGACAGAAAATGATGGCTATTTGATTGTCCCAGCTTTGTTTACAAGCAGTTATTTTCTTGAGCTTTCCAACTTTTTCATTAGCCTTTCAGAAAGGGAATTTACAACATTGCATTCATTCTTGGAACAGTTCAACTATCTTAATTCCAATTTCTCTAAGAATAAAGAGACATAAAGAGGATATTTGCCTCCCCCTGGAGCAGAGACAAAGTACTGGATCCGCACAGAGACCCAGTGTCTCTGTGTGCCTACACATAGAATGGACTAGATCCCACAGACAGTAATGAGAAGTGAAAAGGCTCCATGGTGCATGCACTTTTTATAAAAAAAAATGTTTTTTGAGTTACTGATAAGATTCTCAGAAGTCTCACTGGACATTAGTTTTAGTAGACCAAGTGTCCTCTTATCTGCACATAAGTCCCTGTCTCAGCTGCCTGGAAAACGGACCTTCTCCACAGGTCTTCATCAACGTCTGCATTCGTAAGGACACTCCGTCATGTGTTTTCTTTTGTTTCTCCCTGTTTCCTCTTCCAGATGATAGACATGATGTACTTTGTCATCATCATGCTGGTGGTGCTGATGAGCTTTGGGGTCGCCAGGCAAGCCATCCTTTTTCCCAACGAGGAGCCATCATGGAAACTGGCCAAGAACATCTTCTATATGCCGTATTGGATGATTTATGGGGAGGTGTTTGCAGACCAGATAGACCGTAAGCAAGTTTATGATTCTCATACACCAAAGTCAGGTATTTAAATTCAATTGGGTTGTGTCTTTTTCAAGTTCATTTATTTGTTCTCAATAAATGGCTCAGGATAGAGGACCGATTCCTAGCTTCCTATCTTGGAGGAAAAAAAAAAAACCAAAACAACAATTACAGAAGGTGAATATACAATTTTAGCAAAGCAATTCTCAGGTGTTTCTTTAGGTATGTCGTGTTCTGTGATACAAATTGACATCTGGCATGCCGAATTTGATCCCCCCCCCCAAAAAAAAAAAAAAAAACTGAACCATTTAAAAAAATCTAAAATTTTTTTATGATTCAAAGTCCCAGAGCCATGTGTTGAAATTTTCAGTATCAGGAATATATTGTGTCATTATTACCCACCCCTATCCCAGCCCCCAGCCCCCAGCCATTAGAAAATAAATTTCTTGAGTTTGACTTCAGAACAAATAAACAATTCTCAATTTCGCCATCAGAATTCAAGGGTAAGGGCAAACATCTGCATGGTGTTTTTCTTACCCTGGAAACTATTCTCCAACTCCCTTTCCCACCGTCTTAAATTATGTGCCTTTGAGACTGATAGGAAACCAATATTCATTGCCAGGAAGTATGGAAAGTGCCTTAGGTCACAAACTGAGTAGCTTACTATAAATGCCAGGAACAAAAAATAGTGTCTATATTATGCAGTGATTCCATGTGGGGAGTGAGTGCCAGCAGGCCCCCAAAGTCTCATGCTCTAATAGACGCTGATTCTCTGTAATAAAAACTCCTCTTGCATGGAGTTTGAAGATAGTTATATCCTAAGAATCTGTTCCAGGATTTTATTTGGACCAAATGTCAGGACACACCAGGCATTGGGAAATTTGGGGGGGAAAGAAAGCATCATTAAAGAAGCATCTTTCAGTGTGGAGGAGTTGAGTCCCAGGAGCAGCAATTCTTTCTCATTTTCCCTGAGGAGTTTATCTCGGGAAATAACATCCCTCCAACATTGTTGAATTAACATTTTTTTGGACATTTTTTTGCTGACAGGCCAACCATCTGAGCCCTGGACGGTGGGCCCAGATTAGGGTTATATAACCAGGTATGGAGGTATGAAGGAGAGGAGGAGAGACTAGTTAGCTCCCCCACCCCATCCACCCCTGGCAGGACTGAGACCAGAAAGAGAAGGACAAAGCACCAAAGGGTGTGAGTCCTCCGAGCCTGGGACGAGGATGTGTACACTGCAGCAGAACACGTCAGCTCATCATTTTTCTTAGATGATGGATTTTGAACAAATACCCTTTCCTTCTCAAAATTCGTTATCTGAAGCAAGGAAGATTCTTTGGAACATCTAATTGGAACAATATTTCATGAGACTTAGCCAACTCACTCAGAAAGAATTCTAACTCCATCGCCTGGTTGTGAGGTCTTTGGTTGACAATGTGCAGCCTTCCCCAAGATAGCTTTCCAGGGACTGGGAAAATCCTTTGGAGACCCTCCTTTCAAACAGTCCCTACAGGCAGAACAACATGTGAAAAGCCTACCTGTGATCACTCTCCACAGAGATTAAATGTGCTGCTTTTCCCACAAGAAATTGCCACTTTTCTAGTTTTCCTTTCTTCCCCAAAATGAGATTAAGCCCCCATGGGTGTTTTAATAATGCACCATATTTGGGGATGGGAGAAGGAGGGAGGTATAGGTGTGTTTTATCAATGGGATTCTGTCTGTCCCTCTACAAGTGGCCATTTATTGATGTTGTACTATGAACCCAGCCTAGTGCAACAAACACCACCATCTGGCTGAACAAGAGGATTTATTATTGTTCCTTTAAAAGAAGGGCTGATTGTAGTTTAGAACTTGAAAACCCCCTGGCGATGGAAGAGAGGTGTATTGTATGAGTGAAATATGAAAATAGATTTCCCACATTGTTAATTAGATCTGTGGTGTTCTATGTGTGTGAGAATAAATTTCTATCCCAAATCCCTGTATATACCCAACCCAGCCTTGGATAGATGCATCCCGACGCCCTTCCCCCAACCACTTACTTTCTTGTTGATCTCCGAAATTGGCTGCAACGGTAGCCACTGTTCTAAGCTAAATCAGCCAGTTTTCTGTCTAGAGTGCTAACAAGAATTTGTCCTTTCTCAAATGGGTATAGAAGACTGTCCCCCAAATCTGTCATTCTATTTGGCCAGTCTCATTGACCCTCCCTGCCTGCTGAATGAGTTGATATTCACATTGTGGTACTGGCCAGGCCCAATGTGGGTTGGGTGACTGCCCTTCCTGGTCATTCAGAACTGCCCCTAGAAACCCACGTGTCCAGCTGTTTGAGAAAGGTACAGATCATTTATGCTGCCCTATGATGTCTTGCCTCTTTACTGTGCCATGGCCAGGTTGGTGTGTGACGCATGTGTTCAGGCTGATGGGGTCTCATAACCGCCCGCCCTGCCGCCCTGCGTGGGCCCTGCCAGTCCTATCCTGCGATGTGGCTCACATGGTCCTTTCCAAGCGCTGCTTATTCAAACCCTTTCTCAGAGCACCTCATTTCCAGTGTAATGCACGTGCTCCATCTCTGACCCTTTTTGTTTTTTTACTTCAAAATTGCTGAACTCATTTCACGTTTGGGAAGATTATCTGTCTCTTAATTGGGATGGACGGCTGTGGGTATACAGTAGAGCACTCGGAGTAACATCAATCCTGTGCCTCAGAAGCGGGGACAGCTTTCACGTCCTCGCTTCTGGGAGGTGATGTTACTCAACTGCAGGTTTTTTATATACGTTCTGCTTTTCTTCCTATCGTTTGTCCTAAACACAGAGACCAAAGGATCAATAAGATCAATAAAGCTTAAGACACTAGACTGAGACTGGTAAGGTTACTTTCCAAATGTGCTTTCAAAACTAAAATCAAAAGCAAAAAACAAAAGTAGAATCGCTGTGAAATCACAAAATAACTTACGTGCTTTTCACCTCTAAGCCGTGTTGGACTAGATGATAGTTCAGCCTTAACCTAAATTATCTGTGGAAGCTAAAATATTTGCTTTAGTATAGGAAATAGAGGTTAGGAATGTGATTGGAAGCAGAAAATAATGAAATGGAGATTGGAGAAAGGGCAGTGATGGTCTGCACTACCCTGGAAACTTTGCTTACCAACCACCCTGACGTAATTCCTGGGAATTGAACTTGCTCTTGTTGTCTGGTCAGTTTCTCTTTGGTTTGGTTTTGTGTTTTCAAGTAGCTCAAACTTGTCTTTGCGTGTTTGTTATCGATGATACTGGCTCTCTAAGACCTGACCTACAGGCTGGCATGAAGTGACTCAGGCTCTGGGCTGTAAAATGCACTGCTACCAAATGATAGCATTTGGGGAGGTCTCATTAGGGTGCCCCATGTCATATGGGCTTGGAGAGGTGGCCAGGGTGCCAGCGGAGGTTGAGGGGAAGAAGCCACTGAGAGGAGAAAGCTGCAGAATGCATTTCAGCCCAGCAACCTTCATACTAAGCCTGAGCACAGCTAAAATTAGATGGCCTCTGACCAGCTTAGAAATCTGCTTCTACGTTCTGGTGTATGGGGTGCCTAGAAGTGAACCTTTGTTAGCAGAGAAAATGGGGTGTTTCTGGCTTTCTTGAGCCATGGAATGAATGTGACTTTCATTTATTTACTGGGCCTCCGTGTGTTGCTTGCTTATGTTCAGATTCTCCAGGCTATACCAAGGCAGGAAGAAAATGAATCATGCTCTTGAATGTATTAAATAAGGGTCTAAATTTAGTCCTTCTTGCTGCCCCCCTGAGTATTTTTACAAGTTTAGATAGTAATGTGAAAGCAGAATGTCCAAAACTTAACTTTCTACTGTGACAACTTAATATTATCTCGCTCTTCCAGTCACCCCAAATTAACTATCCTATCTCCTCCGTGCATGGGGCACTTTTTTTTTTCTTATTGCCCAGGGCTTTTCCATCTGAAATGAATAAGGAGCCTGGGATAGGAGGGGTTTTGTTTTGTTCTTACTTTTTTTAATGTATGTACATATTTAGCACAAAGTTTGGTATGGGAAAAAGGAATCTTTGCTCTTTGGGGGTCCATGTTGTCTCTGTGATATTAACTGGATTTAAAGTGCTTTTGTGTCAGGAAGCAAGAGTCACCTATATTTATGTAAAGCCCAAATCATACCCTGAATTACTCTGCTGCCTCAGATTAACTGTTCCTCACTTCAGGTATGGAAATCAGGACAGCTCAAGGAGCTAGTCTCTGAAATCTGCCTGCTTGTGGTGAAGCTCAGAATAGCATGACAGGAGAAGGTGCCCGTTACTATGCGTTTCACTCCTTAGACTCCAGTTCCCAAAACTTGGGGCCTGCACCTGTTTAGTATTCTGGACTGACCTTCTCTAATGGATTCAGAGCACACGAATGCCTCACAGCCATAGCGTGAGGAGTGTTGTCTGACCAAAGTATTTTGGAAAAGAAAAACTTGAGCTAGTGCCAACTTTGGGGAAAGAGGGAATCGGTTTGCTGGGTTTTGTTTTCACAAATTGCTAAGGAAGCAAGCCAACATAAAGCATGATCCCTATTTTCCATCCCTGAAATTCAGCTCACGTCATAGAGAATACCCACCTGAATTGTTTACCACTGCAAACTGAGGCTTAACGGAGTTGCAAATAACCGAGCTATCTGCTGCCGGGCCTTTGTGATTATTTAGTACACTGTAGCGATCGACATTTGTTCCACCATTGTGACTTTTATTTAGCATCTCTCGTGAGCTGGACTCCATTTTGCATTCTAACTTTCTTCATTCAGTAGATATGTAGGAATATGTTGTACCTACTATGAGCTGGAAACTGAGGCACAGAGATGCACACAACAGAGACCTGGTCTTCAGGTAGCTTACGGTCCAGGAGAGGCAAATGGATGTTGACAATACATGTGAAAAGATCAAGCCCAAAGAAGAAGGTAGTCAGGGTGGAGCAGGGGCGCAGCGGATGAGTCAAAGAAAGTGGGGGTTAAGTTAAGCCCTGAAATAGGAGCAGATGTTTGCCGGGCAGATGGAAGCAGGAGGTGTGAAGAAAGAAGAATGGCATTCCAAACTGAAAATTAGTATAAAAAGTTCCAGGAGCAGCAGGTAGTTGAGCATAGCTAACTGCAGAGTTAGAGGGAAGAGGACAGATGGGTCTGAAGAGAGAGACAGAGGTTCAGACAGTGGAGGACTTCTACTCCATGCCTCAGGTGGTACCATGATTGTACACCACATGCACATTTTAATCAAAGCTCTTGAGCAGAAATGTGGAGAGTCCATAAAAGAGGTGAGATAGGAAATGAGAGGCAGGATGGAGCAGACAGGCAGAGTCATACTGTAGAAGGATCCGGGAAGAAATTGAATGGTACAGAAGGTGGTAGTGGGGAAAGTAGATGAGGATTAAAACAGAGGAGCTGGAGATCATGCCAAAATTTGTAGCTTTGTCTAAAGGGTGATGTCATTTACAGAGCCAGAGAATCTTGGAGGAGCAACTAAAGCAGTGGCAGGTAGGTTAATTCAGTTGGGGTGAGTTTGAGCTTTCCATGAGAATCCCAGGAAAACCACGAACTCCATGCATAGAACTCCAGAGCTCAGTATAAAGAGCTGGACTAGAGACAGGGATTTAGGAATCACCTATGTAACTACCAGTTAAAGCCATAGTGGGTGAGCTTGCCAGGGAGCATAAGTAGAGAGAGAAGAGAAGGGCAGAGTAGAATACTGAGACTTGAACATCACCAGTTTCAAATGCAAAGGAAAAGTCCAACTAGGAGAACATTTAGAAGAGTACATTCAATTAGTCCTTTAAGAAGTCACTAGCGGTTTTTGCCAGAGAATTTTTATTTCAGTCATAAATGAAAGAACCAATTGCAGTGATTTAGGAGTAAATTATGAACAAGGCAAAACATTTACTGAGGAAGAGGGACTGGCGGGGGAGGAGGGGCAGAGAAAGTGTAGATGAAGCAGAGCTTTGATGAGAAGAAGAATGATGTCTTATAATGAGAGATGTCACTGACTTGGTACCTATTACAGGATAGCATAGGGCCCCTTATTTGCATAATTCGTTTGTGTGTTTTCTCAGTCAAGACTTGACAGCCCAGATAAAGAATCAGGAAAGGCAAATGGTTGCATTAATCCAAAATTGGGTCTTTGTTGTACCTGTAGCACAGAGAAAGGGGACTAGGGCTTTTAGAGATGCTTTCGAAGGTTCTTAAAGTCACACACTACAAAATCTAAGATGGAGGGAGAAGAAAGTGAAGTTGTAATATTGGTTAAGAGCCTAGAAGGAGAAAGAATGATCAAAGGGCTAGATTTCTAGCCTGAATAGCAATTGCATTAACTAAGGACCCTGATAGCTGTGATGATTCAAATGCTGCGATTAGAGAATGGTAAACTGGCATTAAAAGGTAAGGCATAGAATAATAATAAGGTCAGATGTAGCTATGAGAATATGTTCTAGAATAGGCTAGCATTGAAGCTGGATTGTTCTGGGTTTGTTAATAGATATTGAAGTTTTTCATAATAATGACAGGAGAAGGTGTGAACACTAAGACTTTGATCAAGATGACCTAAAACTCAAAGGAGAGAAGACATTTTGCACAAGAGTGAAAAACTGTGGTTTGGAAAAGGCCAAGAGTATCAGGGAGAGTGTAGATATTTCTTTTGGGAACCACGATGGTGGGTGTAGGAGACTGTGTCTTCCACTTGAGAAGGTTGCAAAGAAATGGTATCTTGCCGCAAAGCAGGTTTCAATTAAGGCAAGAAAATGGGAAGTGGGCTCCTAGAAGTATGGGAAAAGACAGGAGTTGGTGTTTGAAAATAAAGGTGTTTGGAAAGCTTAGGGAAAATGGAGGAAAAGGGAACAGAGGTGAGAAAATTCAGGAGGCAAAAAGCCCAGCCTCATGTGAGGATAGTAGCACAGAGAAGGCCGGACAGCTGGAGGAGCTCTCATTGCAGGAATGGAGGGTGATAAGGAAGAGAAGAAGGCAGGAGTAACTCAGCCAGAGGTTTGCGGCAGCCAAGGACTAGAACCCTAGTAGTATAAGAGGTCACATGAGGCTAATGGTATCTAGCCCTAAAAGGGTAGAACTGGAGACTTTGTGTAATGAAGAAGAGTAACCAGATCCTGAAGAAGAACCACCCCAGATGGCTAGAGAATTCTCCTACTCAAAGGAGTCTCTCCTTTTGAAACCAGCAGTGCCCCATGAAGCGCCATTCACCACCTTTCACAAAAATTAGTTCTTGGTGTTACCTTCAAATATTCCATTTTTTAACCTTTTCAAGACTGGCCTATAATTAATTTTAGTGCTTGGCCCATCCTGGCCATTTTTAGAGTCTGTTGAGACTCTGCCTTTAACAGAGCCCATTTGGTTCCCTCAGTGTTTTGATGATTCCAAAGCCCGTGCTTTTTCTATTCTACCGCAAATTCCCTAAGTCAGTCCTAGGTAACCCTTTGGAAAATAAAGCATCAGCAGATATGATATATTTAAAATTCTTTAAACTTTCTCTACCACTTCCCCCAAAATTTATACTTAGAGGGGAAAAGTTAATGTCCTGTTGTTAGGACTATTTTCTCATGTCTGGAGAGCAAACTTATTACTAAGGGGAAAAAGATTAAAAAAAAAATTACTCGGTAGAATAAAGATAGATCCATAGAATTTCCTTAAAACTATGTTGGAACTTGACCTCTTTAGCATGTGCAATAGTGATGGGAGTCCACAAGATTTAGAGAAGAATCTATCTCTATACTAATGCTAAATACTAAGCCAATAGTGAGGGATTTCAGAAAAATTCATGTGTGTGTCAGTAGAAAAGTAGCCATTAAAATTTACTAAGCATGATTAAATAAAAGGTTTAAATGAATTTTAAAATAATAATTAAAAATGAAATTTATTTCATTTATTAAATAAATGTTAATACTTTTGAAGTAAAATAGGATAAAATTATTCATCAAGAAATAGTATACTCTAACTGAGTGCAATTAACGGTAGTAAGGAGAGATAATCACTACAGGTGGAATACTAGAAATACTGGCATGATGTGTAATTCAACTCAAAACTATTCTAAACATTCTAGAATAGTATTAAAAACAAAATGCAAGGAGCTGTTTTTACCTAATCCAAAGCTATAATGTATCTATGCCTGGGGTACCAAGTATAATTCTGATCACTCTACCCCCAAAGAAAATATAAATGCACTGAGCCAACAAAGAGCAACCTAACCATTAAGGAATGAATACAAAGCTGCAAACTGAGGACAAATCGGGAAGATTAGGACTCTTCCCTCTGGACAGATAAAACTGAATATGCCTGAAATATATGAGTTCCCAAAGCGGATTTCTCTGTGGATACAGTGAGCATGACATGAGTCCCAAATCTAAGTAAGTGCACTTCAGCGGATAATCCTTTGAAGTATGAAAGAAGTAGACTTAACTCAAATGAAAGAAACAATACTCACAAGTAAGCAGAGAACTTTTTGGATATATCCCCATGAGATATTACAGGAGAAATAATAGAGTTTCAAAGAGAGTTTTGAATTGTTTACCTTTTTAATCATAAAAAGGGAGACCCTCCCAAGCCTCCCACAAAAAAGTGGCTGTTTTTTGTTTTCCCTTAAAGAAATAAAGTGGAATCTCTATAAGCTGACCATCCAAGGGACTGTAACAAACTGGTCAATATACCGAGGTGGTCAACATAAGGAATGAGGCCTACTGTACTGATATGTGCATGTGATACATGTCTGGTCTATGAAATTAGGTCAATTTAAGGAGATGGTCAACATAGGGAAGTGGTCAACTATGGAGGTTCTGTTGTAATTTACTTTTGAAAGAAAAGTAAAAGGATAATGAAATGGAAAGAGAAGTTTCTGCTATGCCATGGAGGATCTATTTTATGGAAATGACATGAATAATTTAAATTGTATTATAATCTCAAATCACATATAATAAATACTGGTAGAGAAGATACCAATTCGATGTTGAGGCAGATACCCTTGGTTCTCTGTCCACATTACCCTCCCAACCCCCACTTTACTCATCCTCCAGTTTCTGCATCCTTTAATGCGGGAACTCACACCATGAACTTCTGATAATTGCCTTTGAGCTATTGGACCCTCTTCTCCACCCAGAAAGCTTAATGTTTGGGGGGATTTCTTTTTTTTCTATGTCCAAGGAATTTCATCTTCTGTCATTGCCTGTTTTGAAGAGAAGGACATGGAGAGTATACAAGCCTAGTTTCATTGGCTGTTGTTTACATGGAAAGAACTACCACCTTCAGGACTGCAAAGTACCTTCCTACATGTGACGTGTGGTTCATACCCTGGAGATACCCATGGAATCAGGCAAAGGCTCAGACTTCATCTGAGATTGCACTTTTCTTGACTATTTTTCCCTTTTCTATTTAGCTTCCTCTGTTTACTATCCAGTTTCTCTTTGGAGCAGTTTCTTAACTAATCACCTTCATTTGAAGCTTTCATTTAGGGTCACTTCTGGAAGAAATCAATCTAAGATAAGCACTCAGGCTCCAAGTTTCCTCAGATGCAACCTGACATCATTTGTAATAGAGGCTCAAGACCCTTCCTTACAAAGCAGAGTGGAAAGCCATGGGGAGCCCCCAATTATATATAAAGCAGATGGCTGATCTAGTCATCTGTATTAACAAGATAAGGAGATAAGATTCTGTTTTATTCCAGCTGACAGAGAGTACATTGCACCTTGTACTTCTTTAATACTTGAGATTAATGGATGTCACTCAGGGCATTATGTTCCCAACCATCACTTCAAAAAGTCATCCTTGAAGCTGAAACGTTCATTACAATTACACCACTTTTCTCAAATCTGTGCTCTGAAGGGGCAAAATCTGAAAGGAAGATTCTGTTTAGAATGTTTAGACAGTTTAGACAGTCCTCATTTATAATAGAAGCAAACTTCTTGGTTTTGGTATTGTGGGGCCATATGGTCTCTGTTGTAGCTACACAATGATGCCATTTTACCACAAAAGCAGTTATAGACAGTAAGTAAACTAATGGGCATGACTCTGTTCCAATAAAACTTGTTTACAAAATCATGAGGCAGGCCATGGCCTAAATCATCCGGTCATGAAATTGCACTGACTTCCTTCCCGCTGAGTGCAGTTGAAGAATGCATGAAGTCAGAGTTCCTGAATGGAATCAATTTCCAAAATATTTGAAGTTTTCTCCAAATACAGAAGATGACACTACTTTGTGCACTACTTCCCAGGAGAAATGTTATTCGACCAATAGAATAATGTAGACATAAATAAAATAGAGCAAAGGAGAAGATGAAGGCTGTTGTTGAATTAGCGTCTAAAGAATGAAACCACACTGCTTGTGGAATGAGCATGGCTTGCAGACCATAGATGCAGAGGCTGCCAGAAAATCAACTTTCCTTTTTTATTATAATTGCATTTATTTTCACTTTGAACACTCATCTCCCTGAGCTAGGGAAAAAAATCACTACCTCAGACCCACCCTTTCTATCATCCTTTAGTGTAGATTAAGATTGGGGGAAGGGACAGATTGTAGCTGGTGAATGAATCATTTGTTTACAGCTGAAGTAGCCATTATTCCAATCAATATGACCCTTTATGTCCATTGTCCCAAACTCTGGACACTTCCTCTCTCTGGAACCCTGCTACTGCCAACAGGAGTGCCAGGGACACCAGGCAGCCTCAGCCCACAAAGCATGCGCAAAATGGCATGCACCCTCATATACACCCTTGTGTGTGTGCAGACTGTCTTTCTCTTCCAACTCTGTTTCTGTGCAGACTGTCTTTCTTTTCCAACTCTGTTTCCGCCAAGACGTTTTTAATCTACACCTCAAATCCTCCTTTCTGTTGCCCCTTCTACAAATACTCTAGAGTCCCTAAAAGCTTGGACATTTAGACCACAAAAGCAGCCAGACAGACTGGAGGACTATTTCTGGGTTCTGCCCTACAATCTTCCTTCCCCTAGGATGATGGGTAGCGCCAGTACCTGCTTGAAATTCTGGAAGGGAAGATGAGTATTTCAAATTATGATCCCATCACACTAATTTAACCATCTCATATGTAAAAACAGGGTGCTCAAAACAAAAATAAACCTATATGCTCCAGTCAGGCTAGACATAATTTACATGTTTCAAGGGGATGATTATATGTGAAGTAATCATGACCTTATGTGAACGTAATCATCTCACAGTGGCTACAGAGAATTCTTAGACTCCTGGAATGGTACTAGGTCTGGCAAATTTCTCCAGAACACTTGTGTAATAGGATCTACTGTGATGCAACTGGTCTAGATATATGCTGTCAAATACTGTAACTGCTGGTCACATGTGGCTGCTGAGTGCTTGAGGTGTGGTCAGTGTGAATGAAAAACTCAATTTTTTATTACACTTAGATTTTAACTTAAAAGCTACATGTCACTATTGGGTGCTGCGTTGGATCATTCAGTTTTAGAATATAAAATTTGTTTAGAATTCCACCTCTACAAGAGCAGGGGGCCACACACATCTCCTTGTTCACTGCTGGATCTCCAGCATCTCAAACCATGCCTGGCACAGTATAGGTTCTCAGAAAATATTTGGTACATGAATTAAACTCCTTGAAGCAAAGGCTAGAGAATGATGTTACCTGCTTTAAACAATCAATCAAACAAACAAAAAGATTTCAGGGACTACGTATTAAAAAACTAGAAAAATCAAAGTGTCTGAAATGTCAGTGGAGATGATGAAAAGGAGTTAAGTTTGTTATAAAGGAATTTAAAATTTGAAATTAAATTAAATGTAGTGATTATAGATTCATGAAACACATACACCCGCACGAGGTGGGAGGAGGAGGGAGACAGAGAAGTGAAATCAAACAGGATTCTAGAGTTGATAAGCTCCTGAAATGGGCTAAATTTGTATTCAGGGAGAAAATTGCAGCCAGGTTCAAGAAATATCCATCAAACAAGTCATTATTTTAGTACATGTGTGGGGATTAGGCACCTAGAAGGAAGAGAGGGACGAGAAGGGGCAGAGAAGGGAGAAAGGAAGGGGGAAGGTGGAAGAGAAGGAAGGAAGGAAGCCAGGTGGGCAGGCTGGCTGGCCCTGGGTTGTTAAGGGCAGCAGAAGAGGGAGGAGAGAGCTGTGTCAGCTGGGCGGTGGGACCAGACGAGGCCCGTGCAGAGATCTCCACCAGCTCTGAGCCACACCACACTGGAGGTGGTTGCTATGCATCCGGTAACCACAGCTGCTCCAAAGACACAGTGTTCTGACCAAATACAACAAGGCAGGTGGTTGATTTCCACTCAGAGCAGAGCAGAGTACACCCCCTCTGAACAATGTGGCAAGACTTTGATGTGTATCAACAGCAACCAACAAACAGGCTGATCTTCACACAGGTTAACTATTGCAGGGTAGATAATCCCAGCAAGGCTCACACATTCACTGTTTTTCCTTAGCTGTGGCAGAGTCCAAGTAAGCCCACAACCTCCATATGTAGAAGGAAGGAAGGAGCTCAAGATCCTTTGCAAGATACTGTCCAGTGGAGCAAATAGTTCCCTGAAGCTAGATTTCAGGCCATGCCTGCCAACTGATGTTCCACTGAATTGCTTGGCTTTTGGCCAAATATTTGGCATCTAAAATATCAGCTCTAACGTTCAAGATGAGTACTGGCTTGGAAGAAGACCCCAATAACTTGAGGTCAAATGAAGAATGTTGAGCCTTCTTTTTAGTGACACACTCAATTCAAGTATATGACATCCAGTGATGAGTTAAGAATAGAAGAAGCTACTTCTTGACCCAGACTGTAGTTACGTGAGTTTTCATTTTGTACCAGACATATATGTCTTATGGAGTCTTTGGTATATATATCTTACAACCTAATACAAAAATGAGTAAAGGAGACATCCCGCTATTACATTTTCTAGATTCCAGTTTGAATAGGTTCATTCATTCAATGACATTTGCTAAGCACTTCTGTGTGCCATGCACACAGAAGGAGCTAGGGGTTGAACAGAGACATACTTCATTACCTAGATTTTAAGAAAGGTACTGGAGAAGATTGACAAGTAAATAACAAACCAGTGTGATATAAGTGTATTTCCATAGAGGTGATGTATAAAGACTTAGCTCAAAGGGAAAAGCACATTTAAATTTGGCAATAAGGCAGGGGAGGATATGGCAAAGCAGAGAAAAGCAAGGGAAGGCAAAGTGTGGTCAGAGAACGTCTCCTGGGGGGTAACCAGTTAAGCTGGATCATAAAGGACATTAAAAGTTTTTCAGACAGTAATGAGGGACAAACAGAGGGACTGTAACATTGAAAGCCAGAGGTGTGATGGGACATGCCTGGTGCAGCACGTGAGACTTCTTCCCTGGGCCAGCCAGCAGCGATCCCCCAGGTCAGTTCCACATTCAAGGTGCTCTTAAGCCTACTGTACCCACCCTGGGTTAACGTGTGACACCACATTGTCATTGGCTGATTTCTTGTGTGTTTCCCCCCCACTGGCCACTTGACTACATACATCTGTGGGAGGGGCTGGAGTCAAGGTCTGCATCCATCTTTTCCACCATTATTTGAGGGAATGAATGGAGAAGAGGTTCAAAAGGCAAATTCTTATAAAGGGCTTTGTATGTCAGGCAAAAGGATTTAGATCTTTTCTTATGGGAAATTTGCAACTCACCTCATGTACAGTCCCTTTCTCAATGAAAGCTCTAATTTATGGAATTCATAGGTATGACCAAGGAGTGCAGAGATTGTGGCTGGAAAAAATATCCAGCCATAGTGCTCACTTCAGGGAAACCTATATGGGCCATAGAAAAGCCTTTTGTCCCAAAACATCTTGTACAAGAGGAATAACAAGCTCCTCTTTCAAGAGTCAAAACATCCCCTGAACAGGTTAAACCTGCTGACTCTTCTCCCCTTAGTGAAGTCTTAGAAGCCTTCCTCTTAACCTCCAAAATAGCTGAAATTAGCATTCAGGGAAGGAGTTTTGGAATAGGGGCAGATAATGTAATGTGGAAGTTGATGGCTCAGCCTAGGGGAGGTGGACTTTGAGCACCCAGAGGCCACCAGAGGCCACTGACTGTCTTGAGGGCAGGGAAAGTGAGACAGGGCATAAGAGTTCTCAGAAACAGATGTGGCAGCAGAAACAACTTTGCCTACATTGCACTTTTGCCAAGGGTCCTGGCGGATGCCCAGCTTCCCTCTGAACGCCATCATCTACACGTCCTGCAGGAAGCTGCTGCTGCCTGAACTTGAACATCAGGGCTCCTCTCTTCTCCCAGCCTCAGGCTCCCCTGGTTCAGTCCACAGCACAGAGCTGTAGCCAAGTTCTTCTTCCTCCTCTCCATACCGTCTCTCCCTTTCTGGAAGACCAACAGAGGTGCAGAGGAGAGAAAAGGAGAGAGAGGAGAGGAGTTAATGCACCCACATCACATCCTCTCTCACCTTGTCCTTTTTTTACCATTAGTTCATCCACATTAAAAATCTATTCTCCAAAAGATTCAATGGTCTGGAAGGCCCCAGGACAGACAAGAGAAAGTGGAATACTCTCAGGAGACTTTTTTGTGACCATAAAATTATCTGTCCCAGTGAAGAGCTACCCCACTAGTTCTCAGCCAGGAGCAATTGTTCGCCCCACCCTCACCCTCAACGTCTACCCAGCAAGGACACATGTGGCATGACCAGGTTGTCGTGGCTTGCAGGATGCCAGCAGCAACTTGTGGAGAAGGCCAGTATGCTGCTCAACATCTTACAGTCCACAGGGCAGCCTTTCCAGACAGACACGACCAACCCGGATGTCAGTGTCTGAAGCAAGGAAACCTGACCTGTCCAGTTGAATCCAGAATTCAACTCCTTATTGTTGCTTCTCAAAAAAAAAAAAAAAAAAGTCACAATATATAATAGTTGCCTTGACATGTAAACCGTCCCACAGGGCAGATGTGAAAAGGCCCCACGTCCTTACCAACGGAAGCTGGGCAGAGTCTCCCAGGTCCCCATCTGGCAGTCTGTTCAGAGTCCAGCAACATCTCCCTCTGCTCTGCTAACTCTCTTCAGACCAAAGACCAAGTGAGGACATCATGCAGTGATGGTGTCAGCATGGTCAATGTGACAAACACCAACAGGTCCTGACGCATTCTCTTGGTACCAGTTTTGGATAGAGTAAATCCAGCTATCGTTATTACTATGAAGAATGAGAAGAACCCAGGGCCCTGCACCTGTCCGTCAGAATTCATAAACATTTTCCTGCCCCAAGTGAAGTCCAGCAAACTTTAAAACTTCCCTTCCAGGTTTGTATCTGAGAGATACCAGCCTTTTCTTTTTCCTTTTTTTCTTTTTCTTTTTTTCCAATAGAAGAGCACCATTATTCACTGACAAAGACAGTGGCCCGAGTGATCTCAGACAGCCTGGTAAATCGGTTCACTCACTCCAGCTCATCAGTTGGAATGAAGGGACTCCATCGTTATTATGTTTACTGAGCAAATGAACCCCCAGGGGCCAAATTCAAAACAGGTTTTAACACCACTGGGCCAGATTCAAAGCAGTATTTAAACATTCACGGGAGCCAGCGTCTCTCTCCCGAGTAGACCACTGGCTAGCTTTACAAAATCACAGTCCCCGAGGCAAAGGGATGAAGTCGCCACCTGCCCTTTTTAATATTCTGAACAAGGGCTTCAAAAGTAAAATGTCACTGTGAACTGAGTGGTTACAGTACTGTTACAGGAAAGCCAGTGGCTGACAAGTACTTCAAAGCCCCTAAGGCCACCGGAGGAACATAATGTTCAGCCACTGAAGGAGCCATACGTGGTCCTGCGGCTCCATTCTGCACCAGGTAATTGCATATACAGGGTGGGGCACCGCCATCAAACAGGTCAGGCACTAAAAGACTGGATTCTTGTTGGTGGATTTAAGATTATACACCCTATGAGAAGTCTATAGAAGATAGCCAAGTGCTGGAAATGTCACTGCTTTCTGCAAGGTGTACCGCAGTTGTACATACAAGCAGATCGTGCTGAAGACAGGAGGCCTGAGTTCTCTATTAACTATCAAGTGTGTTACAAAGGCCATGTCTTGGGTTGCATGAGTTTCTTCTGACATTTCTAGGGAAAGAAAGTCAATTAGCATTTTGTTAAAATCCTATTACAGTGACTGGCACGGGGCCAGGCACGTGACATACAGTGACTCAGTCCTGATTTACTGCTGATGGACATAGAGAACGGAGGGGGAAGAACTTGCTCGTGGCACTCAGCCAGGTGGCAGCAGAGGCTGCACATGAACCCAGGCCCATCTGACTCCTGGGCCCAGCTCCTCACCTTCTGCGTTATAACAGAAGGCCGCTTCCATCTGATTCCAGAGACTTGCTCTTTTCCCTGCACCTCACTGCAGGGCCTGGACTGTCTCATGCATTTATTTACTTAGCAACCACTGACCAAGGGCCCAGTTGGACACGAGAGAGAAAATGGTAAACAACAGAGACCTTGGCATTCCATTCGCGGCAGTTCCAGTCTCCTGGGAAGGAGGGAGAGGGCCAGGAAGGAGATAGACAATAAGTAAATAAATGAACAACACACTTTGGGGCAGAAAAAAACTTCCAGGAAGAAAATAAATCCAACCAGCAGAATAAGGAGTTACTGGGATGAGGAGCTGAGGGTACAGTCTTACTCAGGATGAGTAACATTGATGAGATAACATTGAGTTGAAATGTGAAAAATGAAAATAAGTGGGGGAAGAGCATTCCAGAGAGAACAGCAAGGGCAAAGGCCATGGAGTAAGAATGATTTTGACCTGTTCGATTAGGATCAGAAAGAATGCCAGTGTGACTGGTGTGTAAGATCAACAGCGGCTCAGATTGGTGTGATGTACCAAGGTGGAATGCCTGCCTTCAAATACGTGTCTTAATTTTAAATTAGGACTGAATTTAAGGACAGAATTAGCAGCTCTGCACCTATTTAGGAAAAAACATACCACCATAGTAGGGTAGAGAATCTCCCGGAAGCCAGTGGTTTCCAAAATCAAGAAGGGAGCCATCGTGCAGCTGCTCAGAAGGGTTTCTATGGCACTGAGATAGTGACATCTTGGATAGTCTCAGAAGCACCCATCATGAATGAGTTAGACTCTGTAGCATGAAAAATACATTGTACCTCCCAAGAGGAGAGTCATCTGTCTCTACGAGTATGTCAGGATGGCATCCATCATGAAAACTGTGAGCATCTTAGAAATGCAAACAAGAACGAAGCATTTGCAAATGAGACACAGCCTGTAGGTGGGTCAGAAGGTTACAAATTGGGAAGAGGCAGCTAAAAAGCGTTGGCCCCGAGATGTCAGCAACACCACATGGGATATAACATACTCCGGGAAAGAAATGTTATGGACGTGTTTGCTTTTGGAAGTCATTGTTAATCCAGTGCCAGTCCATAGTTGTCAGTGTTTGGTGGGGGTGGAGAACTCAGTGAAGACTGGTTTTAGACCCTTTTGTAGTTTATGAGTGTGATGATTGGGTTTTCACACACGTGTGTAACATGTGCCTCCCGCAAGCCTTGTTACATCAGCACATTACCCTTCTAACATGGAATAAAAGGAAAAAACAAAAACAAAGAATGGCTTGAGTTAGTGTGACAGGGAAAGCCCAGGACAGAGCCAGGAGTCAGGCACTGAATCCCAATTCTGTCATCTCTGCAAACCGGGTGACCTTGTGGAAGTTACTGAAGCTCTCTGTTCTTCAGTATCCTTAACAGATTGAGGACAGCAGTGAGGTCTGCGTCGGTGTGCCTCCCACGCAGGAACACTGCTAAGAAAAAGAGCATTCCTTCCCAAATGAATAGAGAAGCCCAAGAAATACAGGAGTTCATGCATATAATTATGTACGATGACGCTAAAATCTGCATTCATGTCAGATTGTGATATATTCAAAGAAAAACATTAATTAATAACAGCGCTGCTAATTTGCAGATGTACCAAATTAACAAAAGTGATGGCCAAAGATCAAAGTTTGGGGAAAAGTGAAACAAAAGTCACAATGTCAAGGGCTACTCAGAGGTCAGGTGTCACTGGAAGTGCCAGTGGAAAGATGAAGTGGAGGCACCGGGAGGTTTGGAGCCTGATAAAGCTGAAGTTGGCAAAGCTTTCATTTCTTCCAGACCCTTCCAGCTGGGAAGCCAGCTCCAGACAGACAGACAGATGCAAGCGTCCTCACTAGTCTGCACAGGGAAGTGCCTTCTAGGCACCTCTACTCCATCGTGCTCATTTAAAACCAAGCCCATTGAAACAACTAAGGCAAAGCAAGCAGTCTCAAATAGCATCCCTCTCTCTCTCCACAGCAAATAGAACCAAGGTATTACGCTGCTGCTCCTCATGAAAAATCATGACTGTGTTTCCCCCTTTTTGTCAGCCTTCCAGCCTGAAAGTCATTCTGGGCAGCTAACCCAATTATTCATCCATTCATGAATTCAGCAAGTACTTGGAACCGACTCTGTACCCAGCACTGTACTGTGTACTTGGGGTTTAGTGATGAGTAAAACCATGAACTCCTGGGAGCTCACAGTATAGTAAAGGCATGAGATATCAAACCCAGCATCACACAAATAAGTACTGAAACAAAGCTCTGATGAGTGTGGTGGTCAAGAAAATATAGAAGGCTGTGAGAACATCTATTAAGAGACATATTGGGGACTCAGAAAGGCACTTTGGAGAAATGACTTTTAAGCAGAGCTATGCAGAATGAGCAGGAGTTTGCCAGGCAAAAGGTAGGAGAACAGCCCGGGGCTGGAGAGGGGGGAACAGTCTGTGCCAAAGCCCTGGGGCAGTAGAGAGAGTAACTTTTCCTGCCAGTAACTGAGTGAAGACCAGCAGGGAGGAAAAGGTACAGAAGAAAGCTTGGAAGGCAGAGAAGGGCCAGGTTGTGCAAGGCCTTTTAGGCTGGTGTAAGGTTTTAAATGTTCTCCTATGTTCAATGGGAAATCTATAAAGGATTTTGTCAGGAACTGAGTTGGCGATTGTGTCATTAGTGGTGATGGGGCGTATGTGCATGCTTGTGTCTGTGTGTGCATCTGACATGAATCGGATGGTTTAACCCACATTTCAGCATCCATCCAAGGTTTACCAGGTATTTTTGAGGACTCAACACACTCCAGGTCCTGAAGATTAGGAGCTCGCAAACCTGACTTCTAGGTTTGGTTTGCCCTAATGTACTGGCTATGTGGATCTGAACCCAGGTCCTGGCTATGAAATAAACTGATTAGACTTAAATTATACAAGTGCTGTCTTGACTGGGGCACAGCATGGCCCCCAGGGTTTGGAAATTTTATCTTGGAAATTTGAGGGGGTCTTTTGCTTTCCCTGACTGGGTGGACACCGCTGGCATTGAGTAGGTAGGGCCCCAGTCAGGTGCGTGTCCTGCAGTGCACAGGACACTCCCACAGTGAAGCCTTGTTTTCTATCCACACAGCTTTCCAGTGTCCCAGCGGACATTCACGTCGGTGGCAAACCTGGTTATGATTATTTGAGCTAAACTCCATTTTACTTTTAAATGCACAATATTTTCGCATGTTTTTAATAAGCTGTGAATTTTTCCAGGAATGAAACCACCATGAAAATTGAGGGAGATGCTATTTTGTTTGCTTTGGAACTTTCCCCTGGGTTGTTTGCCATCTTAGAAAACCTACTCCCCACTGACAAGGCTGCTCATTGTGCTTCAGCCTTACGTTCATCTGCGTTTGTGTCTACCTTCCTCATGGAAACTCTTCATGTAGGTGGAAGCATCTGACCGCTTCACTGTGGCATATGGAAGGGTCATGCCTGGGATCTTTGTATATTGAAATCATTATTTTATTGTAAATCAATATTATTTCCCCGTTAGATTAAAATTAGGGCCTTATATTGATTTTCCTGTGATTATGTGTATAGGGAAATTATACCATCTACAAATTTCATTTCAGATGAGAAAAGGAAGCTGTAGAAAATATTTATTATGAAAGACGTGTGTTGGATCTGATAAGACTAAAAACAACTGACCAAGCCTGTTTAGTGCTTCAAAGTGCTGTGATTTTAGGAATCTAGAAGTTTGCTAGCTTTGGATGGTCTCGTGGTAACTTTAACATATAAGAATTATATATACAAATTTCTATTTGTTAAATAATATAAAGTTATCAAGTTTAATGTCACCAGTGAGGAGTCATCTTGGTATAATTTACGGGCTGATACGATACAATGAGAAAAGAATTTCAACTTTGTGATATCCTTCCCAAGTCCATTACCCCAGTCTAATCATAAAAAGGAAAAGAAAAAATCAAACAAATTCAAACTGAATAACACTCTACAAAATACCTGGCCAGGATTTTTCAAGATCGTCAAGGTCATGAAAAAGAAGGGGAGACTAAGAAACTGTCACAACCCAGAGAAGACTAAGATGACATATTAGATGCCATGTGAGATCAGGAAGGATTTTAGTACAAAACTAATGAACATTGGAATCAAGTCTGGAATTTGGTTAATAGTATTGTGGAAATAGTAATGAGCAAACAAATTTCTTAGTTTTGGTAAATATACTTTAACATTAATGGAGACTAGCTAAGTAAGGGTTGTACAGAACCATAACTCTCTGTACCATCTCTGCAACTTTTCTATATTAATAAAATTATTTAAGTTTTCTTAAAGTCTGTTTTTAAAAAAAGCATAGGAAAGCCTAAGGAATCTCACATTTGAATAAGGAATTTTTCTAAAAATTATAAAATAATCATCATATGAAAAGACAGTTAAGGTGGAAGAACTGTTGCATCTTTCCTGAGCCCTCAGAACTCCAAGGTCAATATACAAAGAAGACAAGGTCAACATGGAACCGCTGCCAGCTGATGTAAGGCCTCAGGTCGGTGCACAAGTGCCAGGAGACAGGGTGGACACAGAGGAACAGAGTGGGCGGGCCCATCAGGTGAATTGAGACCAGGCTATAAGGAGCAGAGGGACACTGGTGGCAACACAGAAAGGCTGATTGACAGAAGCGAAAAGGGATTAATGAACAGGCTATTGGGGAAAGTTTGTCAGGCAGAAATGAAATGCAAAGGTAATAAAAACAACAATAGCAAATAACACTTTCTGCATGTCAAGCACTGTCCTCTATGCTTCATGGCTGCTAATTCATTTAATCCCCACAATAATCCTATCAGATAGGATTGTTGCCCCTATGTCTAATGGGTAAGAAAGCTGAAGTGCAGAGACTATTACCTATATGTTGTATGGAACCCTATGAAATTGCCATTTCTGTAAGTCAACAGTGGTCTATTCTCACGAAGTTCATATAGTTCATATTTAACCAGATCAGTAACTTGCCTAACATACATAGCTATTTGAGAGGCAGAGCCAGATTTTGAAACTTGGCAGCTGGCTCTGAAGCCTGCACTCTGAGCCTCCAAATTATAGGGCCTCCCACAGAAATGGCTAGGACTTACTGAGGGCCCACCGCGTCGCAGGCACCAAACTAAAGCTTTACGTGTATCGACAACTCATTTATCTTCGTAACAAGATTCTTAAAGTAGCCACAATCATCACCTAATTTATAGTTAAAGAAACTGAGCCAGGGAGCTTCAGCAACTTGCAGTAGGCTACATGCAGCTAATTACAGAGCAGAGTTCTGAACCCACGTCCACTGGTTCCAGAGCCTGGGTCCTGTGTTCTCTCTCTCTCTTGTGTGTTCCTAGATCTGGCAGAATGTGGACTAAGACAAGACTTTGGTGTAGATCGATAGTCTGTTGAGGAGAGAATTCTCCTATTGAACCTTCAACTGATGCCACAGGCTTCCCTTTCGGTAGGACACACAGTGGAGACACTTTCTGGCCACCTCAAAATGACTAATATTGTTATGTAGGTGAAACAGAAAATTTAGCTCACGATCTCTCCAAAAATAAGCAAGGAAATGAAAGACCAAATGCAAGATGATGAAGTAAAAGGAAAGAAAGAGAATGTGAAAGATTAAAAGATAGACTATAAAAGGCATTTCCCATCCTGGAGATATTTGGGATCAGTACTGTATTTTATTTGCAATTGAATAGCTTTCCCCTACTCTCAAATGATTCACTGACCATTCTGTGGACATTTCGTACCCAGGTCTTCTTTCTCCAGTAGATAAGGGGTCATGTCATAATGGCCCAAATTCTACTTAATTTTCCCCAAGATTCTCTCAGGTAGAGAGAAAGAAAAAAATTGTGAATATTGCCCTCCCAGCAAATCTACTTTTAAAAATATCATCTAGTAAAACACCCAATTTTAGTCATCTTAAATACCAAATGAATCTGAATTAGCAAAATAATCTGAGTTATAAAATTTCAAAAATGCAATTCCATTATTTTTACATGTGTATAGTATCTTAAATTAGGTTAGCTATGGATTGCCCAGCCAGAAGATTCTGCAGAAATAGAATCCCAGAGTCTAAAGTTACTCCAGTCTTGAGCACTAAGTATTTCAGACAAACAAATACTCAAAGATGGAAGTCACCTGGCTCGGCGCCTGTGGCTCAAGCAGCTAAGGCCCCAGCCACATACACCTGTGCTGGCGAGTTCAAATCCAGCCCAGGCCCGCCAAACAACAATGACATCTGCAACCAAAAAATAGCCCGGTGTTGTTATGGCGGGTGCCTGTAGTCCCAGCTACTTGGGAGGCAGAGACAGGAGAATTGCTTGAGCCCAGGAGTTGGAGGTTGCTGTGAGCTGTGATGCCATAGCACTCTACCCAGGGCAACAGCTTGAGGCTTTGTCTTCAAAAAAAAAAAAAAAAAGATGGAAGTAACCTTAAATGTATCTCTTTAAATGTGAAACTAGAGCAAATTAATACTCATGCATCAATATTCTACGTCAGTTCCCTGGAAACATATCTTAGATTGGAGATAGACCCAGACAAGGAAGAAGCAAAACTACATCAATTAATTAATTACATGAAAAGAACACTGTAATGAAGACATTGGCACTGCTCTGCCCACCCACCCCTGTCCACCTGCCATTATTACTATTATTCTCTGAGAGCAAATCATTTCTTGGATTTCAAAACCCATAATCATGATTTTGACCATCCTTTTTTTTTTTTTTTTTTTTTTTTTAACATGGACACATGTGAACATCTTGACTGATCTCAGATGCTGACACACAAACTTCCACCAATTGCTAAAGCCAAATCCCTTTGCTTGATGTTCCTAAACTCAATGTCTGGTTCCTGTTATAATCTGGGACCAGTTGGAGCAGTGCATATCCATGGCAACCGTCTATACAACTAGTTCTTTCAATCATCTAGTAACATAAAATAATAGGCTCTTCTTCATGACACACAGCAAAACAAGATTTTGTTTTCATTGCTCATATCAGCTCTATTTTATGTTTGTCTTTAACCTCTTCTCAACAGAGATCCTACTGCAAACCCAGGCCCACGATGCTAAATGAAGCTGTCAGTCAGGGTATGAGCAAACAGCTGTGCACAAGCAGACTGCTTAATCTTGGGCACATCTACACTGTCTAGTGAAATGGAAAAGTCTCTGTTTCCATGGATTAAAAACAGACTCAGGACAAACAAGACCTGAAGAGGACTTATATTGAGCCTGGAGGCAATGGCATGAATCACTTTGCCCAACGCACTATAAATGATACTTCCTAGCTTGAAATTGTTTATGCCCCTTCCAAAGAGTATCGGTTTACTCATTTCCAAATAAATTATCAAACAATAGTTTTTTTAAAGAAGAGCATCAGTTTACTTATTTCCAAAGGATTATCAGTCAATGGGCCATTTATTTATTTTTCTTTATATTTGTGGTGGTAAGTTTTCCATTTACATTGGATGTATGATTAACACAGAGCTGTTTACAAAGTAAACATGTTGGCCAAACATATGATCAAACTTAAGCCTTAAAATTAAGTCTTTAAAACATGGAAAGAGGCTCAGCGCCTGTGGCTCAAGCAGCTAAGGTGCCAGCCACATACACCTGAGCTGGCGGGTTCGAATCCAGCATGGGCCCACCAAACAACAATGATGGCTGCAACCAAAAAATAGCCAGGCGTTGTGGCAGGCACCTGTAGTCCCAGCTACTTGGGAGGCAGAGGCAGGAGAATCACTTGAGCCCAGGAGTTAGAGGGTGCTGTGAGCTGTGATGCCATGGCACTCTACCCAGGATGACAGCTTGTCTCAAAAAAAAAAAAAAAAAAAAAAAATGGAAAGAGTATTCCTTGTAAACATTTTTTTTTTGACAACCACTGACCCAGACAAAAGCATGGAACATAAGGAAAATATAAATACAGAGATCTGGGATTTTTAAACCCTTCTGCCAGCCAGGTGCAATGGCTCACACCTATAATCTCAGCACTTTGGAAGGCAAGACCCACCTCAAATTTAAAAAATCAGCTGGGCATAGTGGTGCATGTTCATAGTCCTAACTACTGGGAAGGCTGAGATGAGAGGATCACTTCAGCCCAGGAATTTGAGATTGCAATGAGCTATGATCAAGTTACTTGCCTCTTCAGCCTCAGTTTACTAATGTGTAAAATGGACATAATAGTACCCACCTCATATTTCTCACTGTTAAAATTTACAAAGTCTGCAAAATGGTGTGCCTATAGCAAGTGTTTAATATGTTTTAGTGAAACAACAATTTTGAAAAGTGAATGGGCCAGAATTTCTACAGTGTCTGTGGTAACAGTTATGCCAGCTTGTCTTAATGAGCAGCCTCCATAAACCAAATACCCTTTTTAAAACGCGTTTGTTGTTAGAATGATTAAATGAGATACTATACATGTGAAAGCACCCATCATAAAACCCAATGCATCCATCTCTAGGACAGTTGTAACAAAATTGTTTGCTGGATAATTATAAATGCTTGCTGTACTTGAGCTTGAAATTTTTTTCGCCAGAGCCTTCTCAGTCCTGTTCTTTGAGAGATAAAAATTTAGCCAGTTGCCTAAGATTTGTGCATGCAGTCATGTCCTATCGTGGTCCCAGTAAACAATTATCACTGTTCTTGCACTGGGCACCTGAGTAGCATTGCATCTTACCCACAGATTTGACTGTAGTCAGCTCATATGTGCAATGCAGGCTGGGGCTACTCTATACCTTGTTAGTTAACTTAGAAATCAAACTGGACTTGATCCCATAACTTTCTTTTAGCTCTCTGCTCATCTCTTTCTCTCTCTCCTGTGAGTGTGTGTATGGCATGTGTGTGCATACTTGTCTGGCATGTGTGTGCTTGCGTGTATTGGCATGACCATTGTGTGCAGCACAGAGCCTGAAGTTTGGCTGCCCCATCGGTACTAAATAGTTACACAAGATGTAAAGAAAAGAAGGCAGAACATTCTTTTATAAACTCCCCAAGTTCGTACCCCACAAATACTGAGCTATCAGAGCCTGGCAAACAGCTTTTTTCCCCCCCAATTACGCAAGGGATCTAAGTGAGAAAAGCCCAATTTGTTTACTTTCCATGGAGGACCCAGAAACTAGCCAATTTTTATACTGCTTGTGGTTTCATTTTAGGATTTTTCCCACGTGTCTATTCAGACCAACTGGACCAAAGGAAATGCCGCTCACAGCATTGTTCAGAGTAGCACTACATAAAGCATTGAGCGTATTTAAAATGTGATGGCCGTATTTAGAAAAAAAATGTAGGTCACCTCTCCTACATCATCACTTTGTCCACCTGAGCGGTTGCGTGACCGCAAAGTGAAGCCATCTTATTGTCGAATACTGTAATGAATACCATCAACGGAGTGGGTCTTTGACGGTGGGGGTGTATGTGTGTTTCCAAACCAAAAAGAAAAATGCAGATTTTCTGCTAACCATCTATTTCGCTTTTGTAAAAGTAGCACCCTTCCCTGTGTTCACACGGAAGGAAAACGAAAATTTCATCCTCTTCTCTTCCTACTTTGTGATCAGCGTGCACATTGTTGAGTAAAACCATCTAGAAAATGTTCAGACTAACTGCTGGCTGCAGCTTCGGGTTGGGTTTCCTGCCTCACAGAAAGGTTAAGGTGCTTAAGGACTGGAGGATTTTGCCTGTGCCTAAGCTTATTGTTCCTGGGCACAGCAGGTGCGGTGAACTGTTTGTGCTAAGCAGCGGCCCCTAAGGAGTTTAGCTGCAGTGAAAAAAAAGCTGGGCTTGGGCTCTGATGTCAGCAGTAAGAACCTTGTTCCTTCTCCCAAGCCTCATGCTGTGAAGTTTTCATCTACCTATAAAAGTTGATTTTGCTGAAATCAGATTAGAAATCAGTTTTCCCTCAGCAGACCTCTATTTGGCCGATAAAGGCAAGAGAGCTGTGTGTGGGTGAGACTGGAAGCAGACGCGAGCCCAGGCATCCGTTCCCATTAGCCCTCCATTTCTTCATGGTAGAGGGAATGTAAAAAGGAGTCTGCACAGGATTAAAATTCAGCTGCCTTCAGTTTTCCCACCTGGGAACAGGGGCTGTGTCCTATTTCATTTAAGGGCATTGCAGATCTACTGGGGGAAAATAGAAGTAATGAAGTGAGGGCTTTCTTGGTACCCGAGAATCCATCAGGCAGGCGATGGAGAGGATGAAGAGGAATTACTCAGTTTCCTTAATAAACTCAGCAAAGGATTACAATGAGAAATAAGGCCTTACATTGTAAGCTTGTCTGCGCGGTCATCTGAGGTCCTTCCAAAGCTCTCCCCACCTCAGTGCCCTTCCCACTCCACCTCTCCTTACGGTGCCTCATACTGGGGCCCTTCACAGAACACAGTGCACACCCTTCCACCTCGGGGCCGCTGCCCCTCTGCCCACAGGGCCTGCTGCTTAGAAGATCCTTTCCCACAGAGAGCCTCTTGACCAACTTCTGCATCTGAGGCTGGAGTTGCTCAATCTTGCTTTCTCAATCAGGCCTCCAGCCACCCCACCGCCACGCCCCATCCTTCTTACCCTGTGTTCTACCCCACAAATTTTCTCCCTGGTACTTATCACCTCCTAACAGCCCCCTTAGCTTATTTATTTATTATGCTATTGCCAATTTTCTGTCTACCCACTGTGGTCACTGCCATCCCATCCCAACATACATCATCTTAGGGCAGGAAGCTTTGAGGTGGGTGCCTATAGTCCCAGCTACTTGGGAGGCTGAGGCAAGAGAATCGTCTAAGCCCAAGAGCTAGAGATAGCTGTGACCTGTGACGCCATGGCACTCTTCCAAGGGTGACAAAGTGAGACTCTGTCTCTAAAAAAAAAAAAAAAAAAATTTTAAATTACAATGGAGGACAGCAGCACGAAAATCTAGAAGACTAAATTATTTATTTGACTTTTTTCTCTGAAATGTTTTGTGGGTTTTGGTTTGAAGAAGAAAATAGCTTATCTAATCCTATTCAGTTTAGGCAGATATCAAAAGGACTATGTAATGATGAGGAGGAGGCAGGCACTTAGTAAAACTATGAGTTAAACAGTTTTGATGCTCATCCTCTAAGCTGGGGTCCTCAAACTTTTTAAACAGGGGGCCAGTTCACTGTCCCTCAGACCGTTGGAGGGGCGGACTGTAGTTTAAAAAAAAACTATGAACAAATTCCTATGCACACTGCACATATCTTATTTTGAAGTTAAAAAAAAAAATGTGAACAAATACAATCACACCACCTCATGTGGCCCACGGGCCGTAGTTTGAGAACCCCTGCGTCCCCAAGCCGCCCTCTCCCTTCTCAGGGACCCCTGCCATCACCAGGATTCCCAGTGCTCTGGATCTTCGCCTCCTCTGATGAAACTGCCCAGAAAATAAGCTGATTCTCTCTCAGGTGTTAAGGACAACATCTACTAGATCTACTAGAGAAAGGTGTTGATTGCAAGGAAACAAAACCACTCGATTAGGTTAAAGAAAGACTGAGGGCAAGCATCTCAGAGGAAACCACAGAGGCCTTCAAAGACAGATAACATAGCGTGACATGAGCTGACTGGGAACAAAACTGGAAGTGGTTTTGGAAAGTCACAATCTCAAGACATAACCACGTTCATCTGCTTTCCTCTCTACGCATGTCCAGCCTCGATCAATCGATCGTCTCTCCCGCTCTCTCCTGCTCTCTCCCTTCTCCTCCTTCCCTCTCTGAGATGCTTCCTTTACTTTCATGCAACCAGTGTGGTCTGGCTCTTCATGATCTTTAAATTAAGCACCTGCCATCATCTGACAAAAGTCTCTGCACTTCAGTTTTATCTCTAAAGACAGTCTTTTCAGTCACAGCTCATTCACTAACTCGCTCCTCCGTGGGCAGTAAGGGGGTCTGCTCCAGCTGTGGCCTGATTTGGGTGGAAGGGAGAGGAAGAAATGAAGAAAAGAGCTTTGTCCACCTGAAGGACAGTTCTGGCTCTTCCAGCTGTGACAGCTGTGGCATGGAACGTGTGTGTCAGGCATCTACCGACACAGGGAGAGGGATAAACCACTCTGGAACTCAGTGGCTTCCAGCTGTGAGCACATAATGAACTCACAAGCCTGTGGGTTGTCTGGATGGTTCTTTGGGTCTTGGTTGGGCTTGATCACATGCCAGGAGGTCAGCTGGAAGAGGCTCCTTTCAGACAACACGAGCTGGGGGCTGAGGTTCCATGAGTTTCTTCCTCCTGCAGGCTGGCTCAGGCATGTCTTGAAGAGTGGTGGCTCAGGTGGGAGTGTGGAGACAGAAACAGTCAAGGATTTTTTCAAAGTTCTGTAGGTATCACGTTTGCTAACATCCCGAGGACCAAAGCAAGCCACATGGCCAAACTGAGAATCAGGGTCACAGCTGTAGACCCCACCTGTTGATCGAGAGAAACTCTAAAATTACAAAGCAAAGGAGCCGGGACACAGAGAGGGGAGAGAAACTGTGGCAGTTAAGGGAGTCATCTGCTACCTCATGGCAGCAAACTCACAACATGTTTGACAGGCTAGTATAGAGACGTATTCTTCCCCAGCAAGATTGGCACAAATCTTCCTGATATTAATTCCTGATACAAAAGAATGAACTATTAATTGGAATTGTGGAGTGCTCTTCAAATAAGTGTCATTTTGTCTCTAGGTAAAAGTAGATGCATAGGAAAGCAAGGACGCAGAACCGAGATAACAGAGGGACCTGGCTTCTCTCTACTTCTCCCTTAGAACACACCATCGCATCCCTCCCCAGACTGTCAACAGACAGCATACTTAGGCTTGTGACATCCAACTTTCTACTTCACTGGATTTTAAAAGCGAGACATTCGGGAGGTCCTGTGGCTCAGTGAGTAGGGCGCCAGCCCCATACAGTGAGGGTGGCAGCTAAACTGCAACAAAAAAATAGCCAGGCCTTGTGTAGTCCCAGCTACTCGGGAGGCTGATGCAAGAGAATTGCCTAAGCCCAAGAGCTGGAAGGTGCTGTGAGCTGTGATGCCACAGCACTCTACCTGTGAGATGCTGTCTCTTAAAAAAAAAAAGTGAGACATTCAACTTAACAGTGTGTTCTGAACAGCTCAAAGCTGAAAGTTTGTGCAAATACAAGGTAGGCCACAAGCCAAGACGGCCCTGAAGTGGTGGAGGCCATGTTACTGGTGTCCTCTGCTCCCCGGGTGTTTCCTGGGTTATGTTGCTTGCAGTGGAAGCCAGTTGGTTATCTGCTTTCTCTGCCAGGGGTAGAAAGAATAAGATGTCTATGGATGGCCTGTGGTTAGTTCTCCCAGGATAGATGACTCACTTCAGGGATTATTCAAGTCTTTTACTTCTCTGCATGGACTACCCTGCCGGGAACCTGCAACCTTCTGATTTCGGGATCATTCTTTTCTAAACACCGAAGGAGGCAAGGAAAGCTTCATCTTTCTTTGCCTCACCACTTTTAATAAAAGGATTTGTTCTGGATTCCGTCAAAGGTTGCACTTCAAGAGTAGGAAGGTCACGAGTGTCCTTAAGGCTGCAGGTTCCCCACCTCTCAGTCACATATCCCCCTCACTATTCCGTCACCTCCCTTCTACTCTTTAATATTTTTAAATAGACTCATTTTTTAAAACTCAATTTGTTTTAGAAATGTACCTTATGGCCCTAAGTTGAAAATCATTGTTACTTGACATAAATAGGAGATAACCATAAACTAAACAGAATTAAAACACAACATTGACATTCTGGACAATGCTTAAACCTTCAGCCTGCCCAGACTTTCCTGGAAAGGGACTTTAGCAAATGTGAAGAAAGTGTCAAAGGGATAGTGTGCTCAAACTGATGCTTTCTCCCTGATGCAGTCAGGAGGATCGAAAGAGGCTTGACAAGGGCATCACTTTCTTACTATCTAGTTCAGTGGTGTTTAAGGCCCTGTTTCTGTATCATAAACTCCTCTTGGACTTCTTCAGTTGTGTTGCACTGTAGGGAGCATCAATATTCCAACTTTCATGATTCACAGATGGAGAAATCAAGGTCTCCTACCAATTTCTAGCCTTTGTGTCATGTCACTGCCAGTTAGCTTGTTACCCGGCATTTGGGTTAGGCAAAAAGAAAAGAGGTAAGCCACGGAAGAAGTAAAAAAGGGGAAGGTGGCACGTGGTGCTTTTGACTCTACAGAGTTGGGGCTTGCCTAGTTTTCGGTTGCCTCTGCTCTTCTCCTTTACTAGAGGACATCAGTAGTTGCCAACTGAAAAAAATACAGGGTGTCCCCAAAGTTTCCATGCATGGGGGAAAATGGAAAATTATAGCTAAGTGTACCTTTATTTACAAAATATTTATTATGAAATTTTTACAAAGAGGTGGCCAACACATAGAGAATATTTGGTAAATATTTGTAAAGTTTTGTAATGAGTATTTTGTAAACTAAAGGTACACTTAGCTACAATTTCCCGTTTTCCCTATGTATGGTGACCTTGAGACAGCCCATAGAGAGGGCCCCATGCTTTCACAGAGAAAACTTTTGCCTGGATCCACCATAATCTACAACTCTCAGATAAAGAAATTTCTAGAAAGAGGTAACCATATAAAAGGAGGTATCTCCATTTGTCTTGCCAAGGAAAGTCAGGAAAAGGCCGAAGAGCAGAGTTACCTAAATGGAGTTCATCCTTGGTGTAGCCACAGCAGCTGTGTTAATGGCATTCTAAATCCTCCACGGCAAACTGTGTGGATTTTCAAAAGGAAGTGGGGAAATCCTCTTTGTCTCATTGTCTTTTCAAGATAGATTTTTAGTTGAAAATGCTTTCTTTAAAAAAATATAGGATAGCCTCAGCACCTGCAGCTTAAGTGGCTAAGGTGCCAGCCACAAACACCTGAGCTGGCGTGTTCGAATCCAGCCCAGGCCCGCCAAACAACAATGACAGCTGCAACCAAAAAATAGCCAGGCATTGTGGCAGGCGTCTGTGGTCCCAGCTGCTTGGGAGGCTGAGGCAGGAGAATCGCTTGAGCCCAGGAGTTTGAGGTTGCCGTGAGCTGTGATGCCATGGCACTCTACCCAGGGTGACAGCTTGAAGCTCTGTCTCAAAAAGAAAAAAAAATAGGATAAATGTCATCAGATACTCAACTAAGCTTTTTATTCCATTGCCTGTGATTTTGAATTAGCTTTTGAGATGTTTCTTTAGACAGGGGAGGGACAATCTTCAACAAATATCCTTCTTTGTCATATTTTTGAAGACGATGATGATTATATCCAATATTGGCTAGTGTTTCATTTTACATTTCTCTTTTTGAGAACAAAATGGTACGCATGTTAAGAAAATAAACAATTCTTTTCTCTGCATTTCAAAGGATAAAATAAAAAAGGCAAATGTCTTATTCTTTGAGACCGAAGTACCTGCATCTGCTATTTGTTACATGGACCTAATTTCTTTTGGGGGGTGGTGGTGAAGGAGGAACAGAGTCTCACTCTGTTTACAGTGCCCTCGTGTCAGCCGACCTCACAGCACTTCAAACTCCTCAGTTCAAGTGATTTTTCTCCCTCAGCCTTCCATTTAGCTATGACTACAGGCACCTGCCACAACGCCTGGCTAATTGTTCTTTTTTTTTTTTTTTTTTTTTAATTTCAGCTTGCTTGTTCATTCTTCTTTGTTTGAAGGGTTTTTTTTTGTTTGTTTGTTTGTTTGTTTCTTCTTCTTCTTCTTCTTCTTCTTCTTCTTCTTCTTCTTCTTCTTCTTCTTCTTCTTCTTCTTCTTCTTCTTGTTCTTGTTCTTCTTCTTTTTTTTTTACTGTTCTTCCTCTGGCAATTCTCTTTCCCATTGCCTCCCCAGTAGCCGGGATTACAGACGCCCGCTACAACGTCTGGCTGTTTTTGATGTTAGTAGAGGCAGAATTTCACTCTGGCTCACTCCTGTTCATACTGGTCTCGAACTGGTCTCGAACCTCCAAGCTCAGGCATTCCACCTGCCTCGGCCTTCCACGAGGCTGGGACTACAGGTGTGAGCCACCACGCCCAGCCTAATTGTTCTATTTTTAGCAAGACTGGGTCTCACTCTTGCTCATCCTGAGCTCAAGCGATCCTCCTGCGTTGGCCTCCCAGAGTGCTAGGATTACAGCCACCACAACCCAGGCACATGAACCTTATTTCTTTCTCCACACTCTGGACTTTGAAGTGTTCCCTAGACTTATTACTTCATCTGAAGAGCTACTTATCTGTGTCAATGGAAACAGGAAAATTCAGGTGTCTAATGAATTGTTTCCACATATGTCCATAATTGAGAGATTCCTCTCAACCCCACATTGGCTCTTTCTACAGAGGCACAGAGAAAAGAGATCTAGCGGTTCAGCAGGCTTGTGTGGACATCCTGGTTCTGTTCTTTCTGCCTCTGATATACTTACAGAGATAATAGAGCTTTCTGAGCTTCAGTTCTTACCTCGGAAGTGAGGATAACAACATCTGTGAAGTCAAAATATTATAATGATTAAAATAAGGTGATACACGTATAAGTAAAGCTCACGGCACAGGGCCTTGCACCTAAGGGTGCAGTAAGTGGTCCTTAGTTTTATTACACTGGAAGGAACATATGAGGTAGAGTGGAAGACGTGAGGCCAGCAGGTCAGAGGGAGGGAGTGCCCGTTTCTGCTTCATTCATAATTGCATCTCCACTGCCTATTACCACTGGCAAGTAACGAGAACTCTGTACAGATGGAATGTACTGAGTGATCCCTTATTAGCCTTGAGATCTTGGGTAAAACATTCTACCCCTCAATGCATGTTTCCTCAACTATAAAACAAAAACACTCTCTCGCTCTCTCTCTCTCTCTCTATCTATATATATATATATATATATATATATATATATATATATTTTTTTTTTTTTTTTTTTTTTTTTTTTTTTTTTGCCCTGGGTAGAATGCCATGTTGCATGTTGTCATAGCTCACAGCAACCTAATACTCTTGGGCTCAAGTGATCCTCTTGCCTCAGCCTCCCAAGTAGCTGGGACTACAGGCAACTGCCAGGATGCCCAGATAGTTTTTCTATTTTTAGTAGAGATGGGGTCTTGCTCTAGCTCAAGCTTGTCTCAAACTCCTGAGGGATCTTCCTGCCTCAGCCTCCCAGAGTGAGAGGATTACAGGTGTGAGCCACCACATTCAGCTGACAATACGTTTCTTACAGACCTGGCGGGAAGGTCAGATATGATGGCCAAACATAAAGTGCCCAGCACAAAGCTCAGCACCTAACATGCTTTCCACAGCTGTTTATTCCCGAATCTTCACTCTTCTGTGTTTGGAGGATCCCAGATAAAGGAAAAGCTGGGGATCAGCATTTTCTGGACAGCACCACTTTTAAAGCTATCCGTTAGAATAGGCAGCAGGCAGGGTCCCGGTGCCCCAGGTGCATGTGGGAGAAGTCCACAGCCCTCTTAGGACAGACAGTCCCTGGTCAAAGGTGCCAGCATCTGAGATAGGCAGGATTTGGACCCTTTTTGGTTCCTGGGCAGCTGTGAGGTGATACAGGCTGAGTATGGCCAGGCCACATGGCCTTTGTTCCTGAAAAGAGGACAAAGTTATCTTCCACTCCAGACATCACAGTCCTGTTTCTAAAGGGCAAAGAGAAAGGCCCCATCCCTGTGTCAGTTCAATTGCTGGGTTGTGCTGTCAGAATTTTTATCTTGAGAAAGATTCTTGGGTCAAAGGGAAAAAAATACCAGGATTAGGTGGCAGTGTCTGCCATCAATGCAAGATGGGGTACTGTGGCTGGTTTGCTGTGGAGATTTACTCAACAGCATCTAAAGGCAGATTTTCCATCACTTTTGCCAATGGCCAAGCATATTGCTTTAACCTTGACAAGTGCCAAAAAGCAAAAATGAATAAAAATCTATTTTTCCCCTCAGTCATTTTTTTCTCTCGCAGGAGCCATCTGTATCACCAGGTCGTAGTGGCACTTGATGAGGTCTTGAAGTCAATAGGAAATAGACCCTGACCGAGTACGATGGAGGAGGTGTAACCCTCACAGAAATGCTTGACACTGAAGGCCACAGGTGCAGGGCTGGGATTGCTGCCTGCATCCATGAAGCCAATATTTTTCAAACACCCACTATGTGCCAGGCATGTTCTAGAGACAGTTCTGTTTAATGGACAAAAGAGACAAAACTGCTGCACTGTGGGGTTTATATTCTAGTAAGGGATGCTGTTGACTTGCTATTAGGAAGGTTTATTTGTGAGGGGAAAAAAAAAAAAAAATTCCACTCCTTGGAAGGCTGCTCTCCAAAACCTCCACAACACGTACAGGGAGGATTTTCTCACCACCATCCACGTAATCTGGCCAGATTGTGCCTGCACAGCCTATCAGTTTGTTCCAGAGCCCAATCAACCATTTCTACTTATTAATTAGCAAGAACAGTACTTCCAGCTTCCTGCCATTCAGTATGTCACTGTGACCCCCATCCATACACCACAGAGAATCTGAACCTCCAAATGTCTGATCCTTTCGAATATGGCCACAACTGCAGAGATGTAGCCTTCCCACTCTGCACCTGAACTCACCTGAGGCCCCCAGGGCTTCATCTACCTGCAACTAGCTTCTAGAGTGTTTTCTTTACCTAGGGTGGCTGGTTTTGTCTAGATATTTGAACAAAGTTTCCAATAGATTAGATAATAGGTCAGGTCTGTATCACTGGTTTCTGAGTCAGAGATCCCAGTTAGACAAAATCGAGCAGTGTAAACCTCTCATTTTATGTTTTGGGAAGGAGGGAAGCAACAGTGGCCTCTGGCTGCTGAAACTCTGACACTGATTCCACCTTGGTATCAGGTCACATGGTACATTCCAGGTTCCTCTTTCCAATCGTTCTATGCTATTCCAAGACTCCACGTGCAGCCTCTCAGGAGTGAGGTGCCCAAAACATGAACATCTTTTATTACTAGCCTGTGGGCAAGGGCTAGAGGGGGTGGGGGCAGGGGTGTGCTTATGACTGTATTAGTCGGACTAATTGCAAGGAACAGAAACCCAATTCAAATTAACTTAAGGTAAAAAGGAATTTTATGGTTTGTGTAACTGGAGAGGACTGATTTTAGGCATGGCTCGTTCGGGAAGCAGCTTTTCTTCTCTGTGATGGAATCAGTCTTGGGCGGGCACTCTCCACTTGGTAACCTTAAATTGCATTGTAAAAAGAGAGTGTCTCTCTCTCTCTCTCTCTTTCTTTGGGGGCAGGGTCTTGCTCTGCTGCCCATGCTGTAGTGCAGTGGCTTCATCATAGCTCCAGCAACCTCAAACTCCTGAGCTCAAGTGATCCTCCTGTCTTAGCTGGGACTACAGGTGCCTGCCACAACACCCAGCAAATTTGATGTCAATTTTTACTCTGCACAAAGAACAGTTGAGTTGGCCCATGTGTGCCACACATGACAGAAGTCCTTTTTTTTCACCCAGCTAATTTGAAAGCTTCTCTTTTATATTGGTTCCAGCAAGAGTCCCGGGCTGATGTTCAATGACCCTGATTGGTCAGGCTTAGATCACATGTCCACTCCTAAGCCAATCATGGCAATCAGAAGATAAAACACACTGATCAGTCTTCTCCTAGACATGGAATTATTTATTTCATTCGAACTTCATGGACTGAGACTGGAAGAGAGGTAGTTTTACAAAGAAGAACCAGGATGGGGAAATGTATACTAGGCAAGTGGAACCAGCCAACATCCACTAGAGGAACTGTGCACTGACTGTCACCAATAAAGAGATAGATGACAACATGTCATTTGGTATGAAGTGGTAGTGACTCTACATTTACTTCTTGTAAGAGGCTGGGAGAAAAACGACCCAAATGTCAGGTCCCAAAAGCAGAGAAGGAGGAGGCAAAGTGGATACCACAAGCCCACATGCCCCTAAACATTCACCCTTGTGCCACCTCAGGTGCCAAACTCTGGGGAATTTCTCTGGGTTATTTCCCTGGGAACATGAGCCCCCCCAACCCCAATACTGGTATCCTACAACAATCCAGATAACTTTCTCCCCATCCTGAAATCCACCACTTGTCAGAGCTCTAAGGCACCAGCTCATCTTCATCAGTGGTAGTAGTCATCTGTAAGTTTGAATCACAGCACATCCTAGTACAGATAACCACCCTAAACAAGGATGTCATTAGAAGCCAATATAGAGCAAAGTTTGCACTAATTGCTGCATCTAATGTTCACTGCTTCTTTGCTGATATTACCAAATAAAGCTTGTTTCTTGGGGATTCACTTTTATCATCATTGTCACTGTCTCGAGGACCATCTGATTCACTTATACTGCAATTATTGCTCCAGAACCTAGATAATGTTCTTCAGGCTAGTCCTGACTACCAGACTGCTGTGTGGCCAGGCTGGAGAGACTACAGCAGTTCAAACCAGAGTGCTTCCTCAGAAGCCCATCCCAACTCACATCACGCAACAATGCAATGTTTTGTTCCCTGTCGGTTTCCCCTCCTGAACTGTGAGTTCCTTAACAATAAGAAGTGTCTCATCGACTCAAAATATGCCCTGTACTCAGCTTGTTGTAGGATGTTTGTGCTTAGTGACCACAAAAGAAAGCGGAATAAGACATAATCCCTAACCCTGAGAAGCTAAAAGTCTATTAATTATGAAAACAACAATACTAACAGTGACATCAGCTAATGCTAATTGAGTGCTTTGTGCTAGATACTGAACCACACATTTTGCATGCTTTATCTTGTGTAGTGATCTTGACAGCCCCCATGGCATATACTATTAATAACCCTCCTTTACAGATGAGGAAGCTGAAGTTCACAAACAAAGCTAAAGTCAGATCATTTGAAACTGGTAGAGTCAGGGCTTGCACCCAGGTCTGCCTGATGGTAAGGCATGTTCCTAACCACTGAATTAAAACTACCTCTATAAAGGCAGGATGAGTAAAAGGTGAGGAAGGCTGGAGTAAGTCAATACTCCCCCCTCAAAGTGGCATGTGGTTCCCAGTGGCAATTCTGCTGACATCAAATCAAATCTTCAGTAAAGGTATTAGGCTGGTCTGATTCCTCAGCTAGAGGGGGCCTTGGAGGGACTTAGCAGAGACCTAGAGGTATGTGGATGACACACTCTGAAAGTTCATGCACATGAGCACAGGCCCCTTGAAACCAGCAAGCACCTCCTGTTCTCCCTGGTTTCCTCTGTCTGTTGGGAATGGGGGCCAAAGTAGAGAAGTGTCTGCATGGCCCTCACTCAATATGGGATCACACGGAGCAAAATGGATGAGCTCTGCCTCGCCCAAGCTTACCTTCTCTCACAATGGGGGTGAGCAATGGCGATCAGGAACCACATATGTAAAAACTATAAGCTTTATAACTTACCCCAAGCAGTTATTTCTGCTGCTTTTGTTGGTTTCCCTATAGAGATCTGAGCAGGAGCCACAGGAAAGGGCCAAACAGAGGAAGGGACAGTGCTCCAGTCAGTCAGGCAAGGAAGAAAGGGGTGGAGTAAGTGGGAGGAGCTTCGTAGGAAAGCACAGTGATGCCTCTAAGAGATTCTGAAGTCTGGTTGAACCAAGAATTTCTGGAAAGGACCTCAGGAAGGAACTAATGACCCCTCAGAGCTAGATTATGCATCATGAGTAGCCCTTTGCAGATGTGGGAAGTGTCTATTAGCATTCAACAGCAAGATCGCGTCCCTATAATCTCCTGCATTCGTTCCACATTAATCATGTGTGGATGCATTGCGATGTGCTGGGTGTATGCACTGAGCCAGGGGATGGGAAATCTTGAAGAGCAATTCTCCCACGAGAGAGACTTGTGTGGGATGCAGATGAGAAGATCAGCAATGGCAGTCCAGGGTGAGAGACCCCACACAGGCTCAGAGAGTCAGGTGAGCATTAAAGAATGAGCAGGGTTCACCTAGGAGACAGATGCAAGTGGGAGCAAGGTATCAGAGGGGTCTTTTGGAAGCAAAAGAAGAAGCATGGTTCAAAATCGGGAAGTAAGAGAGAACATGGCATTTCCAGGAACCGCAAGAAACTTGCGGTTTGTCTCAGAGAAAAAGGTGAGAAGCAGCAAGGCACGGCCCTGGGCCAGCCACCCTCAGAGTCTGGACTTCGTCCGGAAGCCAGTGGGGGCCTCCGTCACTGGGTTTTCCTTTCAGGGGAGGAAATGATCAGGACCTCTTACAGTGAACACTATCTTGGGTGTATAGTGCTACAGCTACCAATAATAAAAAATTCCTGCTTCCCAAAAACACCTGATTCCAACATCCAGTCATCTTGCACTCAGAACCAAAGAAAGCACTTTTGCCATCTTTTCCTGGCCATTAAAACAGGGTCTTGGTGTCTTGGCATTACTAAAATCCTCATTGGGTGAAAGATGCATTTTGGGCTTCAGAACATGTCAAAAATTACATAATTTTTCCAGCCTAATTCTAGCTCAGTGTGCTCCACCTTCATGGCAACTGAGAATTACCTGAGAAGTTTGAAAAGAAATACCAGTGCCTGGGGCACCCTCAAAGATTCTGATTCATTTGCCTGGAGCCGAGCTGGGCACTGGCATTTTTAAAGCTCCCCAGGTGATCCCCGGGGTGACGGGGGCTGAGAACCACTGTGGAGTTTGCAGCCTAGCAATGAAAGTCTTGAGGTCGGAATGGGCTTCCCTTGCCAGGTATTCCAGCTGAGTAGATTCTGGGTCAACTTTTCAAACATTCTGGCAGATCATCAAAAGCAGCCCATGGCAACTGCCGACACCCCTTGGTGCTCCTCCCCACACACCCCACCCCTGAAACAGGAAGACACAAAGGCCCCTGTTCGGAAGCCAGTGGGGGTGGATGTTGGAGAAGGGGGATACCTCAAGTTCGCTTGGCACCTGAGGACATCATCTAGGTCCCCGAGCCACATTGTGCAGTACTAAGAAGCTTTGTCGAGGATTTTTACTTCCCCAGCGTTGATCCCGGAAACTCCAAGCAGCTCTCATTAGTACATTACTCCCGCTCACCCAGCCCCACTCATCACCTTCCTCCTCACCCCCACCCCTACCCCCAGACATTTTTTCCCCATCCCATTTGCCCATTTTATTTATTGCAGGTGGGTTTTGTTCCTGTGCCACAAGTAGCACATTTTGGGGATGGAAACACTGCAGGGGAGCGGGTGGCCGTGGGCTCCATGGTCCCGCGCCATCACCCCTCATTGCCCTCCTGGTGAAATCCCATCCATCAGGCGCTCAGAGCGACAAGCCTCTGTGCTTCCCAAGACGCTGCCCGGTGTTGCTCCTTCTGCACTGAGACAGCAAATCGTTAAGCTTGGAGCTCCCAGGTTGTTTCTTGCAGCAATTAACAACTGCCCTGGTGTTAATTCCCAATCAATAGCCCTGCCACGCTGCTCTTACAGCTGTCAGCCTCCACAGCACATTTTGAAAGTAACTTGTGGGGTGTGGGTGACGTGCCTCTCTCCGATCCTTTGGCGATCCCAGGAAAGCCCTCACCAGGCTTCCGAAGGACTCCAAGTGCCCCTCACCCAGGGCAGGGGCCAAGGGACAGGGTGGGGCAGCAGGCAGCCCCATCGCCTGTTCCCATCAGGTGAGCACTGAGGAAACAGGCAGAACCCAGACCCCTCTAGCCCCTTGAATATCTCATGAAGCTTTCATTTTTCAATTTTGGCTTGTTTGAACCTTTTCCTGTTTGTTTTGAGATGGCTGTATTTTTCTTCCATCTAAAACCCTCATTCAAATCAGTCTTTCCTTTTTTTCCCAAATCGAATAGCCACAGTTTCTCATTTTGTGCCTGTGTTGCCTCCCCCAGCTCCCTGTGGACAGAATGAGACCCGAGAGGACGGTAAAATAATCCAGCTGCCCCCTTGCAAGACGGGCGCGTGGATCGTGCCGGCCATCATGGCCTGCTACCTGCTGGTGGCAAACATCCTGCTCGTCAACCTGCTCATTGCCGTCTTCAAGTGAGTGGACCCTGGGGGTGAAGAGGGAGGGAGGGAGACGTTCAGGAAACAGTGAATTTTCTCACTTGATTCTCTCTGGTCTCTACTTCAGCAATACGTTTTTCGAGGTAAAATCGATATCCAATCAGGTATGGAAGTTTCAGAGGTATCAGCTCATCATGACTTTCCATGAAAGGCCAGTTCTGCCCCCACCGCTCATCATCTTCAGCCACATGACCATGATCTTCCAGCACCTGTGTTGCCGATGGAGGAAACACGAGAGTGACCCCGATGAAAGGGACTATGGCCTGAGTAAGCTGCAAGCAACAGCCCAGCCCCAACATAATGGGAAATCCTTACCCCTCCTTCCCCCCCCCTACAGGCAGTCATGCAGTGCCCACCCAGTTCCACCTGCCTCCTGCACATGGCTCTGAAGATGTGGGAGGAGATGGCCGGGTCCGCTTGCGTGAGAAACACGGGCTGAAACCCAACATTCTGGTCTTTCTTAGGAAGATAAAGCCATCTTTGCCGGGGCTATTTGAGTGCCATCATAGTTTCTAAGTTTCTTACTTTCCAGAGGTCCTACCCCCAAATATATCAACCATATTCATGTGTACCCAATACTACGTTATATGTAACTCAAGCATCCTTGTATGGTTGTAGTTGACCAAGTTGGATCGGCCCTTATGATTTCTGGACTTACCATTTTTTCAGATCTTACAAACATTTTCCTAAGCCTTAAGGGTTATGCCTATATGATCTCATGAGGAAACCAGCGCTGCTTTCCATTATTCACAGGAAACGACAGGAGATCTTCCACAGCCACCTTCTAGCCCAGTGTTTATTAAAGGAGGTCCTATTGGCATTAGGGGCAGAACAATCCTGAATTGTGTAGGATTCTCCCACACGTGGCAGGAGATTTAACACACCCAGATTCCACAAATTACATGCCAGTAGCTCCTGCAGATTCCTAAGTGCCCCTGGTGTGCCACTAATGGGAATCAGTGATCAAGCCCCAATCCCAGCAAACTACTATGGTTTCTCCAAGTGGGCCAACCAGACCTCCTATATTACATAGGTGGGCCTCTGGGGGAGGGGGTGGCTCAGGAATCTATCTCCTTCCATGGGATCACTAGTACCTCTAAGATTTGAAACCAAAATCATTTACTCAACTGCTTCTCTGGGTCTGAAGCCTTTAACCTTCCTGACATAGCACTGCCCAACTCCTTTGTACACATTAAAATTGGAGAGCTGGTGAGAGCTGGGAATTCTAAGATTAGCTGTTTCCATCTGAAACACAAATTTAGGCAAATAGAAAGCCCAGGTGGGAAAAAGGATGACCTGTGAGATTAACCCTGAGCTTCTGAACTTGGGAACCCCAGCCACTGTGAAGGAGCCACCTATTCAGGGGCACGGGGCCGCTATAATGAACGACACCTGTAGTGGATTACTGCTGGGGGTTAACTCCAGGCTCCAGAGTAATTTACAGTAAAGCATGACTCATTTCCGGTGGAGAGAGAACCTCACTTATCCAGAAAGCCTAGGAAACAGGTGTCTGGAAATATACAGCAGGAAGTGGTATGGTCCAGGGACCCATTTCTGCACCAGTGCCCACACCCTCATGGAAGGCACCAGAACTCCAGCAAAGCAGACACTGAGCCAGGTGGGAGTCAGCTCCTTCCAACTCTATTTTGTGGTTTTCTTGTTTTTATCAATAAAAGTAGCAATAAAAGACTTGCCAGGTCACTGGCTGTGTGGAAGGGAGGAACAAAGTGTCAGCTTTCTCAGAAAAGAGATATTTCAGAGCTGGGGCTGGGTCAGAAAGAGTGAGAGGCAGAGACAAGGGCCCTGCCTTGTATTAATCAACTGGGGGAAAGTGAAATTTTCACTGTCTATCTGTAGCCTTAATTAGAAGAAGAACCCAGCCCTCTGCCAGGTTCTGCCAGAGCCTCAGATAAAAGCACTTTGAAATGCAAAATTTAGTTTTTATTGTAAAATTTGACATGTTGATAGAGTTTTTTTAAATAGCAATTAAAAAAAAGCATTGCATATAGCCAAAGAAGTTAAACAAAGTGCTAATTAAGGTGCCAGCAGCGTATTAGATACACTCTTTTTGGTCTCAAATACAGCAGTAGTGAGAAGGAGTCTGTGTTTGGGGGGCCTCTCTCCACTGCCTCTCTTTACTCCCCTCCCTCCCAGTCAAAGCTCTGTGTAATCTCATGACTGACTCTCAAGAGTCCCCTGTAATACAGCTGGTCCTCACCTCAGAACCCTGTCATGTTTGAGAAGAGTGGTCTGATTTCTAATATTTTCTTTTCTCTCACCTGCTTTCACATTCATATTTTCCATCCCCGGGCAAATTCGGACCAAGGCCTCAAATCAAGCAGGAGCAATCTAAGGAAACAAAATCCCTCAAGGTCTAAAATCTACAGCTCCAAATATTTGGGACAACCTCTGTGACATCTCAGGGGTAGAGAATTCGAAGAGGGACTTGTCCCATTTTTGTTTTTTGCGAAGCAGCTCTCTCACCCTAACCCTGATTTATAAAACATTTAAAGATATAACTTTCAACTGGACTCTGACTTTTCTTTGTTTTTCTTTTTTTTTTTTTAAAGACAGAGTCTCACTCTGTTGCCCAGGCTAGAGTGCAGTGGCATCAGCGGAGCTCACAGCAACTTCAAATTCCTGGGTTCAGGAAACACTCCTGCCTCAGTCTCCTGAGTAGCTGGGACTCAGGTGTCCACCACAATGCCAAATGAATTTTTTTTATTTTTAGTAGAGCTGAGGTCTCACTCTTGTGGTCTCACTCTTGCCCAGGCTGGTCTTGAACTCATAGCCTCAAGCAATCTTCCCACCTCAGTCTCCCAGAGTACTATGATTACAGTCATGAGGTACCATGGCATCCAGCCTCAATTGGGCTCTTTCTCCTGCTGTAACAGTTATGAATTGGTTTATCTTTAATTAAAGAAAGCGAAGCTAATAATAACAGAAATAAATAGGTTTTATTTTTCTCACATAAGAAAAAATGAAGAAATGGTAGTCCAGAGCTCCACAATGGCTCACTGAAGTCAAAGTCCCAGAGTCCTATTTTTAAGAGCTCAGCTATTCCTTATTGCATTATCTTGTTTCATGATCACAAAATAGCTGCTTCACCTCCAGTCATCACATTTATGTCCAAGGCAGGAAAAAGACAAAGGTGAAAAAATGTAGAAAGCAGCAACCACATCTCTGTATTTTATTAGGAAAGAAAAATCTCTTCCCAATACACCACCCCTCCCTATAGCAGACATCTTTTGTTTCCTGGCCCCAGACTGGGTTGCTCCTTGTTCTAAGAGAGACTGGAAATGGGTGTGTTTTGCATTCCAGTCTCAGTAGGAGGAAGGGCAAAAGGAGAATGGGGTTGTGAAAGGTCTTTTAGTAAGGCCAATCAACAATGTCTGCCACTCCCCCAGCCCAGAAATTTCTGAGCTTTTGAGAAACCTCCTTACTCTGGGTAGCTTCCCTTTCTTTGATTTAGCTATGTTCTTGGTCTTATCACTTGCCTAATTCTAACCAGCTCCCACAGTAAACTAGATATGCTGTATGTTCAAGTAAATTTCAGAAGCCGATGGTGAATCTCATGTTCAGAAAGAAGACAATAATACAAGTTGCCTAATTGGATTCAGATTTTGTTTGAAACTCAGAAAGGAACCTAGGCTGCTCATCCCAACTTGCATTCTGTTTGTATTAGAGATATTGTTAGGCCCACAAATCAGATACCATCGCTTTTAATTCTCTCCTTCATGACTCCCTCTCTCTATTATTTATTTTTTTTCACAGAACTCTTTATAACTGATGATGAGCTTAAGAAAGTACATGATTTTGAAGAGCAGTGCATAGAAGAATATTTTAGAGAAAAGGATGATCGATTCAACTCATCCAATGATGAGAGGATACGGGTGACCTCAGAAAGGTATGTCACAGTCTCATGGCTCTGCCGATGTTGTACACCAAGGCATGTTTTAACAATTGAATTTGTTTGTGTTTGTTTTTAATCACCCAAGAAATTATGGAATTTGTGAGAGGAACAGAACATTGCCTGAAGTGTCTACAGGTTAAAATTCCAAACTTGTAGAGCCTAGAGTTCTCTGGCCAGCGTAGCAATTGTCCTGTTGGATGGCAAAGATTGTTGAGTCCAGGACAGGACTGGGGGTTGCTGACTCAGACCAGAAAACAGATCTGACCCAGACACAAACCAAGAGAGAGTTGGCCCAGCTCTAGGCACTCCAACAGGTTTGTTTTGTGTAGACACTTGAGTCTCTTCCAGAGCTGCACAACCATCTGACTTATATGAGTGTTTCACACCTGAATAAAGAACAGCCAGAAACTTACAAATTACTTAGAATGATGACAGAGTTTTTCACCCTAGAATTGTTGGGGGGTTTTTTGTTGTTTTTTTTTATAGAGTAAGAGGAAAGCAAAGAAATGAAGCTAATTTTCCTACCCAGTGGCTGTATACTTTTAGCTCTTACTAACCACAGAGTAATGGCTGGTAGAGCTATAAGAAAAAATCTTTAAATAAAGAGAAAAAAAAAAAAAAATCCTTTAAATCTAATCATTGTCGTTTTATGGAAATATACTTACATTTTCTTATTTTTCTTTATCTCAACTAGTAAACAGGCTGTTTTCTTCCAAGCTCGACATTTGGGAACCAGTATTCTGAAAAATACCCAGAGTATTACAAAACATTGGCATAACTTTAAATTTTAAGCATTTGCAATATAAAGATGGGAGAAGCAAATAATAAATAGTGTAGAAAGATATAACATATTGATGGCATTAGTCACTATGACTCAGACTTCAAAGATTCAAGGCAGTCACCTCCAGTTTTCATAAAATGACATTTTGTCTGCTTATCCACTTCAGGCATTCTCTGGTGACTGTGTAGAAATCACATAAATGGAACTTTTTTTGTCCCTGCCCCTTTATTTCTTTAAAGAATGCAGTCTAGATAAGTAGGTATATACAAATACGCCATTGAGTGATTACATCCATGGGTATCCAGCCAGTATTAATAAAGTTTAACGCCATGCCTAGATTTTATACACATCCGTCACTGCAGAATAGAGCATTTTATGATGATATAATATAAAGCAATTTTCTAGCAAACAGAGAAAGGAACTGGAAATGTGAAGATTTCTCTCATTCTGAGGCGTTTATTAATGGACATATCGCAATGTGGTTCCCAGAAAACTGTGCCATGTGGATGCATTACCCAGTGCTCAGACATATTTCCAGAGCCTATGTCCGTGGGTCTTTGAAACACTCTTTAAATTCAGAAAAGCCATCACCCTGGGAGGAAAGAAGGGTAGGAAAGAAGAAATGTTAGGATGTAAAGAAGCTTTTTACCTCCCTGGGAAACTAGAATGAGGCAGTGCAGACACCTGCCCGTGTGACCACACAGCCACGACTTCACCAGTGCCTTCTGGAGAGAAACAAGAAAGAACCATGGCACCTCCGCTAAGCCTCTCACCCCTGCCTGCAGGCCCTCTAAGACCATGCCTTCCCTGGCCCTGTTCCTCTCTGGTTGATTACAGTGTCTCACCCTCAAAGAGGGTGACACAGGTGAGCCGTTACCGGAAATCCAGGACAGAGTGTAAACCCACCCTCCCTGCACCTTGGGCATTAGACTGACCTTCTCAAGTAACAGGGGCCTGGAGGACCAAGATGACTTGATGATCATGTCATCATCACATGTGTCAGGGAAGTAAACTCAATAAGCCCAAGCCTCATTCTGCTTCTGTTGCTTCTGTCTTTGTTTGTTTTGGGGTGTTGTTATTGCTGAGTTTTTATTGCTGAGTTTGGGGCGGTTGTATTTGTAAGCTAGCAAAAAGTAACATGTCTCAACCCTGGAATTGTATTCAGCACAACAGACACACCAGGGGGTGCATGAGGGAACAAAGATCAACCAAGGGATGAATTGATCCATATTGCTCATCTCAGACATCAATCCAGGACATATCCTTTCTGAGTAGTGGGTGAAATCACCTATGTATATTCACCTGAGAGAGAGACGGCTATAGAGAGATAGGGTTAGACACACGTACTCACATGTGTAGGTGTGTATATACACACACTTGATAGGTACACATGGTTGAATATCCCTAAGCTAACAGTGAATATTCCATATAGTATACAGAATATTACATTATTCTTCCTTCACATTAAACAATCACAATATAGAGATTTGAAGTCAGCAACATTAATAACTGACTCTTTGCTCTGCTAAAAGATTTGGGAAAGGGGTTAGCTTTACACAGTGAGCTCCATATTCCAGACTGCCTTTAAAATGCAGTTTACTCATATAAGTTGTATTTGCATATAAGTTGTATTTGGAAGTACAAAGACACTTCCACAATTTATCAATTCAAACAGTTCATTATCGAATCACACTTTTGTACTGAAATGGTATGTAAAGCACTAAATACAATATTCAAGAGATCATTAACACCCCACAGGAATTAGATTATGAAAACCCCCTGTCTTTCCAATTTTGTATATAGCAATGACCCCGATGCATCTAAAGCAATACAATTTTAGAATATAATGAGCCAAAAGAGTAACAACCAGTGCCCTCCACTTTATTTGGGTCAGTACTTAACTAATGATAATTATGTTAGAATAACCAAACTTTTCACCTAGGTATTTCTTAATAGATTTTAATTGCTTTTTTAAAAAGATGCGGAGAAAACTTTTTCATTTTGAAAGGGGGGGGACAGTCAACCAAAAAAATTCACAACAGAAAACAAGTGAAATGCCTGTGATCCTGCTGCACACGGTAGGCACAGGTTGTAGGCTTATACGCTCTCTCCCTCTCTCTTTTAGAGATGTTTTTAAAATCTAGAATGACTACATGCATTTTTTTTTTTTTTTACTGTTAAGGTAGATAAAGAAATAGGAGATTAACAAAAGCCGGTAGGAATCAGAAATGATGCTAAGTACATCCTGTTTGCAAAATTCTACAGTATGTAGCTGCCTATTTCACAAGTTGTCAGTCACCTTTCTTTTCTTCAATTTTGGTGAGTAATACTGTCTTTGTAAGTGATTTGGAAAGAAGCTAATGGATTTTTAAGACAGTTATACATATACTCTGTTGCTGCATGCACATGTTATCTGCATATCCATCCATGTACACATGGAAGGCTCATCACATCATATAATGACTTCGGCAACTGGCATTTTTCTTGAGGACTTTTGGACTCTTGGCTGAAGATAACCAATTCTTGAAATCTGAGATGACTTCAAGATGAAGTTTTTTTGTTCTGTCTTTCCATCAAATTCTGTGTGCACTGTCATTTTACAAGTTCAGTTCTGTTTCAATATGTGAATACCAGGCTTTCACTTTGTGCCAGGCAATATACCACACGCTGAGGTAAAGCATCCTCAGGAAACATTCAGGCTTATTAAGTGCCCGTGTACATTTCACAGGGATGAGCAGAAACATCTAACCCAGTAGGTCCCAAACGATAGCAGTTTAGCAGGTCTTAAAATCATCTAGAGGCCTTGTTACAACACAGATTGCCCAGCACCCCCGTGCTCATCCCCAGAGTTTCTGGTTCCCCAGGTCTAGGGTGGAGCCTGAAAGTTTGCATTCCTAACACATTCCCAGGTGACACATGCAGATGTGGACCCTGCTGGTCTGGGGATCAGACTTTCAGAACCACTGATGAAAGCCCAGGGACCAGTTAAAAGTCCAAAGTTGGGAGGGGTGGTGCAGAATTATTCACTGGAGCATATAAAACCTTGGCATCTTAAGTCTGGGAAAGGTTCTGGGAGTCACTGAATACAGATTGCTTGTACACAGAACAATTGTTCTCTCTGCACACCTGACCAATGGCAACAGAATAGTGTGTCCTGGGCAACCGGCATGAGCAGGGCCTGGGCTAGGAGAAGTAAATATAAAGGCTCTGCTTTGAAACAGTGCACCATCTGATCACTCAGGTTCAGTGTGAATACCTCCTGGAAAAGAGGGAAAGCTGCCTACGATACCAGTCTTAGGAATAAATACAGAAGAAGACTAAATTCTTTTCTCTCTGAGCAAATAGTTTACATATGTGAAGATCACTGTCATCTCTCCCTCTGTGCTGTGTCTTTTCCAAACCAAACATCCCAAGATCATCTACTACCCTGCTCACTTTCTCAGTGTCCACATTTCAAATGCTCAACATCACTCTGGGGTTTTTTGTTGTTGTTGTTCTTGTTTGTTTTTTTGAGACAGTGTCTCACTCTGTCACTCTGGGTAAAGTTCCATGGTGTCATAGCAATCTCAAACTCTTGGGCTCAAGCAATCCTCTTGCCTCAGCCTCCTGAGTAGCTGAGACAACAGACGCCCACCACAATCCTCAGCTAGTTTTTTCTATTTCTAATAGGAACAGGGTCTCCCTCTTGCTCAGGCAGGTTTGGAACTTCCAAGCTTAAGCAATCAACCTGCCTTGGCCCCCCAGAGGGGTAGGATTAAAGATGTGAGCCACTACACCCAGCTGGCCCAACATCACTCTTTGAATGCAGTACCTACATTAAACTCAATTTCCTGTACTGTAGATAGATTTAACTTAATTCCTTTATTCATTCATTTACTTGAAGCACTACTAGGTACCAGGTTGGTATGCATACAGTAGGACAAGTGGTATGATGGATAGAACACGGTATAATGGAAAACGTAATGTGTACAACACAGTAGAATGAAGGTTTTTTGTTCTGTTTTTTTGAGACAGAGTCTCACTATGTTGCCCTCACTAGAGTGTTGACAACTCTAGTTGTCTCACTAGAGTGCTGTGGCATCACAGCTCACAGCAACTTCAAAATTTTAGGCTTAAGCAATTCTCTTGCCTCAACCTCTCAAGTAGAGGGGACTACAGGCACCCACCACAATGCCTGGGTATTTTTTTGTTGCAGTTGTCATTGTTGTTTAGCTGGCCCAGGCTGGACTCAAACCCGCCAGCCTCACTGCATGTAGCTGGCACGGTTAACCACTGTGCTATGGGTGTTGAGCCAGTATACTGAAATTTTAATACTAATTCTGCAGTAACTAGCTGTGTGACCTCAAGCAACTTAACTCCTCTACACATGTGTCCGCATCTGAGAAATGGGAATACTATAGAGTATTAAAAGTTATTAAGCTATGTAGATGAGATATCATGCTTTCAATAAATCACTATTACTTGATCTACACATTTTATGTGTTGTAAAATTGCATTACAATTTTCTTTGGTTCAGTGTGAGCTTGCAGTGAACAAAAACCAGGACCTTTTCACATAAGTTGATTTAAATTTCCTCAAATCTCATTTTGTGAAATAATTTATTTTAACCCAAAATCAGGACTTAACATTCATTGCTGTGAAGTTTTTCTTTAATTTTTTTTACCTTTCACCTCACTCCCGCACCTGTGGAATTTGGGGATCCTGACTGTTATCATCTAGTGTATTAATTTTTCATCCCATTCATTTTATGCCATTGTTTGTTTAACAACCATATTCCACTACTTAGATTTTCTTCAATAGATATAAGGAGTACAAGTGTTTTTTGGTACTTGGGGGAATTGTATAAGGCTAAAGTCAGGGCTCTCACTCTACTCTTCACAAAAATAGTGTACATTGTACCCAACAGGAGATTTTTATCCCCCCTTCTTAATTTTTACTGTCCAAAACAATACTTTGGGGCGGCGCCTATGGCTCAAAGGTGTAGGGCGCCGGTCCCATATGCTGGAGGTGGCGGGATCAAACCCAGCCTCAGCCAAAAAAAAATTAACACAAAACAATATTTTGTAACCATATATAAACCTCATTTAGGTCTCACTTACAAGTGAGAACATGGGGCATTTCTTTTTCCATTCCTGAGAAATGTCCCTTAGGATAATGTTCTCCAAGTCATCCAAGTTGCTATGAAAGACATTAAATTTTCATTCCTTTTTATGGCTGAGTAACAATCTATAGTATGTATATATGTATATATATCCCACATTTTCTTTATTCACCCCTCAGCTGATAGGCACTGAGGTTGATTCCATATATTTGCAATTCTGAATTGTTCTGTGATAAACATTCGAGTGTAGGAGTCTTTTTTATAAAATTACTTCTTTACATCTGTGTAGATACCCAGTACTGGGATTGCTGGATCAAATAGTAAGTCTACTTTTCGTTCTTTGAGGAATCTCCACAGAGTTTTCCATAGACATTATACTAATTTACATTCCCACCATCAGTGTATAAAAGTCCCCTTTTCACTACATCTGTACCACCATCTATTATTGTTTGTTGACTTTTTAGTAGTGGCCATTCTAACAGGGATAAAGTGATATCTCATTGTGGTTTTGATTTGCATTTCCTTGGTGATTAGTGATGTTGAGCATATTTTCATGTTTTTTGGCCATTTGTCTATCTTCTTTTGAAAAAAAATCTATTCATGTCTTTTACCCACTTTTGAGGCGGTTATTTGTTTTATTCTTGCTGATATGTTTGAATTCTTTGTGGATTCTGGACATTGGTTCTTTGTCAGATGTACAGTTTGCAAATATTTTCTCCCATTGTATAGGTGGTATGTTTATTTTGTTGATTATTTCCTTTGCTATGCAGAAACTTTTTAGTGTAATTAAGTCTCATTTATTTATTTTTGTTGTGGCTGTAGTTGCTTTGGGAGTCTTGGCCATAAATTCTTTGCTTAGGAAAATGTCCAGGAGAGTTTTTTCTATATTTTCCTTTAGAAATTTTATGATTTCAGGTCTTATATTTAAGTATTTAATCCATCTTGAGTTAATTTTTATGTATAGTGATAGATAAGGACCTAATTTTATTTTTTGGAGTATGGCTATCTAGTTTCCCACAAACAATTTATTGAATATTAACTATGTCTTTAACATAGTTCACCAAAATGCTCATGGACAGAGGCCCATTGAACAACTTCGAAAAATACCTTTCATGATGACATCAGCCCATTGCTCTGCCAACTCACCTTTGGTTCATCAACTAACATTTTTACTAGTGGTTTCATGTGCCAACTTCCCTGCTACTTCCACAACACACTTCATCCAAAATAATGCACATCAATGCCAGCCTATTCGTCTAAATGATCAAAAAAGAGGCAAGATTAATATTGATCTCATCCAGTCTCCTGCTAACCAACCCTATCTGTTCTGAGTACTCAAAAAATACCATATGTTTAATTACCTACTACTAAGCCATGTTATAATGCTACTCAGAATTTATGTTGAATTTGCACAAATTCTAGAATCCAGGAATTATAAATATCAGGAAGAGCTTTTTCTATCTCCAGTTTCCTGGCATATCTTTTTACTTTCCATTGGTTTTTAAGGGTTACCTACATTTTCTGATGATCACAGCTGGCCATTCATTTCTGGTTCCTTTAACCCACTGAAGGCAGAATTCAAAGTCTGGTGGCTCATGAGTGGCACCTGCCCACAGAGGGCTATTTTGCTGGACTTACAGTGATTGTTAAAATTCATCCAGAATACATTTTTGGACTGGGCATGCTCTCTACCACCACAGAGTGAGCCGAGCCCCTGCCTGGGCCGCCTGACACCCTGCCTACTTCATCTGCCTGCCCAGAGGCATTTGATTCTCAGACTCTTAATTAAAGCGTCCAGATCATCCTTACCATCACCCACCTGTCAGGCTCCACCTGTCAGGCTCCACCTGGCAGAAGTTGCAGTTTGAATTTTCTCCTTGATGGCAACAGTTTAAGCAAACTAGGATTATTTCCAGAGTCATCTTTTAATCTAACATTCTTTCCCAAGCCAGTGGGCTTTTTGCCCTTTTCATTTCATCTAAATCCAAAAAGTGATAGAAACATGACTATTAATAGTATACTCAACTTATAATTATTCTTAACAATGACAGGGAGCAATAACATAGGATATAGAAAATTCAGGATAATAATAATTTTTAAAAGCTGTATAAGCCAAAAAAGAGGTGAGCTTCCTCCTCTTCTCATCATATCTTTTCCCAAAGCTGATCTTTGGTCCATTGAGTTAAGTTTAAATTTTTTTCCCTTTTTCTTCTCAGAATTAATGAGAAGGATAATTAACCTGAAGGGAAGGGCTGGTGACTCTAAAGCAGGTGTCCTCAAACTTTTTAAACAGGGGGCCAATTCACTGTCCCTCAGACCGTTGAAGGGCCGGACTACAGTTAAAAAAAACAAACAAACAAAAAAAACTATAAACAAATTCCTATGCACACTGCACATATCTTATTTTGAAGTAAAAAACAAAACGGGAACAAATACAATTCACACTGCTTCATGTGGCCCGTGGGCCACAGTTTGAGGACGCCTGCTCTAAAGGATTTAATAATTCACAAATTAGGTATCAGTTTGTGGATAAGCAAGAGTTAGCTTTAGCTGTTCTGCGCCATTGCCTTTGATTTGAAACCTGTGTGCCCTTTTCTCTCAATTAGAGCCCCACAACTGAGGCCAGACAGCACAGGAATGCCCTTACCTCCATCCTACATGCACCCCGCTGCTAACCGGCCATGCCTGTAATTTCATCTGTTTTCAGGGAATATATGAAATTACAGGCATGGCCTGCTAATCTTTGCATGCTTTGTGTGCTTTTTAAATTTTTTGGACTACATTTCCTTTAACTACATTTCTAAGATATCAGGAAAGAAAAAGATGATGGAGTTCTCTAAAATAACAATTCTTAAGAAATTGCTTTTTTTTTTTTTTTTTTTTTCCTGAGACAGAGTTTTACTCAATTTCGCAGGCTAGATTGCCATGGTGTCATCCTAGCTCACAGTAACCTCATGTAAGCTCATAGCCTCCCAAGTAGCTGGGACTACAGATGTGTGCCACCACATCTATAATTTTTTTTTTTTTTCTATTTTTAGTAGAGACAGGGTCTCACTCTTGCTCAGGCTGGTCTAGAACTCTTGAACTCAAGCAATCCTCCCACCTCGGCCTTTTAGAGTGCCAGAATTATAGGCATGAGCCACCTGCAGCTGGCCTAAGAAATTGCATAGTGAAGCCACAATTATCTGTGTCAGTAGAATCTTTGGAATGCTCTTTCCCTCCTTTGGCTGGAAGGCTGAAGAGGCTAGTTGTCTTCTGAGCTGGGGGTTTGCAGCAGTCTATTGATGCACCTTTCTTGGGCCACCTCACAGCTTCCCAGGATCCCATCATGTCCCTGATGCATCTCCTCCCAAGTTTTTCTGAAACAAGCCATTCATAGTCTAGAGTTGTGGAAGAGAGAAAGTCAAATGAAGAGAACTTCCTATCACTCTGTTTTTCCACAGTACCTCTTTGTCCTTCCTTAGTCGCTTTCAGTATCTATCTCCTTGGGAATTCCTTTTGTTCCTTAAATACTTATCATTCACATCTCCATGGTCATCTCCTGAGTTATGGGATCAGAGTCAACTCCCAGTGACTGCTGTCCTGACCCAAAACTCATGATTTGTGCTCCAGGCCTTTTATATGTGATGCATGCCCATTTTACACCAAACCTCCCAAGGAGGTGTTTTTCAAGAGTGAAGAAAGCACTCTAGTTAGGGGAGAAACACAAGTAAATTTGGCTCTAGGACTTTTTATTCTGGTATAACTCCTATATTAAATTCCCATCAGTTAGGCCCATGACCTGAATGATCACATAATGAGATGGTTAGATGGTTAAACATAACAATTCTGGAAGGAAATGAATAAAATAGTCCATTATTGTCTTAGTCAAGTCTTACCTTCCAATCTACCCCAGAGCCCATAGGAGAGTTAAGATTTGGTTAAAAATACTTCCTCGGTTGAGCCCAAGAGTTTGAGGTTGCTGTGAGCTGTGATGCTACAGCACTCTACCAAAGGGCAACAAAGTGAGACTCTGTCTCAAAAAAAAAAAAAAAAAGAACTTCCTCAATCCTGTTCCATCAGGCTCCCCTCCCCCAGTTCTGTTCCCTGGGGCTGTGCTTCTTCACTCTTGGGGCTGCTTCCAGGCACTTTCTGTCTTACCCAGACAGCCTCTTTCTTTTCTACCCTGCCTTTTTCTCATTCTTCTTAATCTCCTTAGTCTCTATGCCCTGATTACTGCCTACAACCAGGCAACGAGGTCCTGACTCTTCTTCTTCCCTTCCCACCAAGACACAGGGTGTCACAATGTCACCCAGACTAGAGTGCAGTGGCTATTCACAAGCACAGTCATGGCACACTACAACCATCAACTCCTGGGCTCAAATGATCCTCCCACTTCAGCTCTCCAAGTAGCTGGGACTACAGGCACGCTCCACAGTACCTGACTTTTTAGGTCTCAACTCTTGCCTATTGTTGGTGCCTCAGCTCTGCTCTCACAAGCTAATTTTCAATATGGTGTGGGGTCCAGGGGCTGAATGGGGTGGGATGTGGGGAAGAAAGGCCCCACAGCACTAGATATGACAGGGAGATATTTCATAGCACTCAGACCAGAGATCACATGGAATTATGCCCAAAAAAACAACTTTATCTCTGTCAAATATCAAACTCATATATGCTGGGCTCCAGAAAGAAAAGGACATGGAAGAATAAAGCTATCCTGCCCATAGCTACTCTTCCAGAACTAAAAAGCTAGTGAAATCCAGTACCTAAAGACATTAGACAGAAAGTCTTGTGTTATAGAAGTGCATGGTCCTCCTCCCAACTTTCATGAACGAGTTTTTATCCACTTAACAAAACTTATTGCATTGCAGAAATGAAATTGCAATACCTGCAAAGTCAAATTCCATAGCCTTGAGAAGCAGTCCCCAACCTTTCTGACACTGGGGACTGGCTTCATGGAAGATAATTTTTCCATGGTGGGTGGTGTTGGCATTAGATTCTCATATGGAGTGCACAACTTTGATCCCTCACATGCATACTTTACAGTAGGGTTCATGCTCCTATGAGAATTGAATGCCACCACTGATATAGCAGGAAGCAGAATTCAGGTGGTGATTTAAGTTATGGAAAATTCAATCACCGCTCCCCACCCACCCCTCCCTATCCTAACTCCACCACTCATCTGCTGTGGGCCCTAGTTCCTAACAGGCTAGGGACAGGTGGGATTGCAACCTGGGGATTGGGGACCAGAGAGCTAGAAAACAAAATTACAAGTCTGTAAGACACACAACCTTGTTATTGTAAATAATTTTTTTCTTGGACTATGCTTACATGACAAAATAAAGTAAAAGAGGGAAAAGTTGTATTTTCCTTCTGAATTAGCTGAGTGAATGGCATTGGGTTTGCCAGATACAGAATAGCTCAATGTTCTGTGAAATATACCTGGACATGGTGGCAATGTGGGGCTGGCCCCTGAGAGGCACTGGGTTCGGACTAGCCAGAGGGTGCAAAAAAAAAAAAAAGCATCTCAGAAGCAGGGCTCTTGGGAACAGTCTGGGGGCTTAGGCTGAGCAAAGGGAAGCTGAGGATAAGAGCAGAGTGGGAGGGTGCTGAGAGAGGCAAAAATATTCCCCCAAGGAAGTAGAATTATACCCCTCGACCTGGTGTGCCTTTTTTATAAAAGCCTATTGGTTCTTCAGAGAGGGAAACACAGCCTCTTACAGTATAAGGTATGACAATTAAGTTTGCAAACTCGTACTAGAAAAAGTACTACATACCTCATTGCTGAATATCACTAGGGTCACCTTCTAGTACCCTCCTTGGGAAGCTATGCACCAATGCCAGAGCCTAGTTCATCCTTCAAAGCAATTTTGGCACTCTTTTCCTGGAATGGCCATCAGAGCTATCATCGTGCAAGTTCTGACAATTAAGTTCACAAACTTGCCACTGCCTACTTATGTTGGCAGCACTGTACAAACAATTCAGTAAGGTTCATAACCCTAGTATATCAGTGTCTCATAGCTCTGTTCATGTCAACGTGTAGTGGTGTCTTGCTGAGTCACATTCATTATTATTATTATTACATGTTTTTTTGTGCCATACAACAATAATTCTTATGGTCATTTCAGAAAAAGAATTCCAAAATTGCTTTGAAGGGTAGACCGGGCACTGACATTGGTGCATAGCTTCCCAAGAGGAGTACCTCAAAGATGACTGTACTGACATTTAGCAAGGATGTTTGTAGCACTTTTTCTAGGATGAGTTGGTGAGCTTAATTGTCAGACCTTGTATGTGTCCTTCTGGCATTGAAGTGTATATATTTCTCCCTAACAGAGGTGCTCCTGTCATTAAAAGCCTCCCACCATCAGCACCATAGTCTAGGTGAGGCCAGCTCCAATCTGCATACTCACCAGAGATCATATTCCCTCTTTTTGTTTCCTTGGTCCACCTGTAGCATGTGCATTTTAATGGTCAGCAGTCAAATGACTTACTTTGCATATTAGGAGGATTCGAAAAAATATCTTTATTCCTCCCCAGAAAAGTCATGAGTGAGTCTCCTTTACATTCACCAAAAGAATTGCCTTTGGTCATTTAAAAGTGAAAGTTTGAGCTCCATCAGTGACTTGGCTTTGGTTTGTCCTTTCTAAGTTAATTTGAGCAGGTAAAATGTAAGATACAGTTTTACTTTTAATATTTTGCCTCCATCTTTGTAAATAAATGACCAGGCAGACTGGGTGACAGTTGAAATCAAATCCATAGCTGTCATTGACTCAGTGAGCATTCACTGACATGTGGCAGGTATTGGGCTGGCAGCTTGGGGTGGGAACAGAAATATGAGACAGACCATACCCAGTGTGGAGGCTTGGGACATCTAGAAGTAACTATAATATAAAGCATCTGTGATCAACTACCCAGAGACGGTGAGACACAGAGAGAAGTAGGAAGGTTTACTTACTAACAGATACTCCCAAGTTTACCACAAATTACTTTATGTGATCTTGGTAAAATTTCTTGATTTTGGCTTTTCCTTTATTAATGAAAGGTTTTGGTTAGATTAGATCTACCTTGGACACCTCAGTCACAGGGCCATCTTAATTCCTTTGGAGACACTAAATGCTCAAAAGATCATTGTGACTAGCAACAATAAAGATCATTGTATAAATGCAAAATTAAAATAATTTCCATCCATGGGATATAAAACTTACATATATGGTGCAATAAAAATAGCTACATTCTAGAATTCTACTCAAAAATTAGTAAGTAAAATTTTCAAGATGAAACAGTCTCTTTTTGTGGGTTGACCCTGAAAAACTAACACCTGAGTATTAGCTCTTATTATTAAATCCTGCCCAGTGCCATAGGCAGGTTGTAGGAGTAGGACAGGGCTGGGACTTGGCTCCCCTCCACTCCAGTAAGAATTGCTCCATTTTGGTGTTCAGTAATTAGGATAGGACGTTACATTTCATTGAGGGAAAAGGGGATTGCCAGCTAAAAACTGGATTCGATCATTTCTAAAGCCTCTTCAAGCTCAAAAGGATTTGGATTCTGTGATTCTCAGTGACAGTGTCAATGCCATTCCCTTCTCACTAGCCCTTTGCAGTACCTGTGACCCCTCATTTCCTCTAGAATAGCATTGAAGGCACCAAGGCCAGGCATGGCTTTGATCCCCCTAACCTGATTCTTGCTCTCTAACCCTGAGCAGAAGAACTCTCCTTCTTCTTCCTCACACAACGAGACACGTGAGTGACTCTCCTTTTCTCTTCCTCATGCAGGGTAGAGAACATGTCCATGCGGCTGGAGGAAGTCAACGAGAGAGAGCACTCCATGAAGGCTTCGCTCCAGACCGTGGACATCCGGCTGGCACAGCTCGAGGACCTCATTGGGCGCATGGCCACGGCCCTGGAGCGCCTGACAGGTCTGGAGCGGGCAGAGTCCAACAAAATCCGCTCGAGGACCTCCTCAGACTGCACAGATGCAGCCTACATCGTCCGCCAGAGCAGCTTCAACAGCCAAGAGGGGAACACCTTTAAGCTCCAAGAAAGTATAGACCCTGCAGGTGAGGAGACCATGTCCCCAACTTCTCCAACCTTAATGCCCCGTATGCGGAGCCATTCTTTCTATTCTGTCAATGTGAAAGACAAAGGTGGGATAGAAAAGTTGGAAAGTATTTTTAAAGAGAGGTCCCTGAGCCTACACCGGGCTACTAGTTCCCACTCTGTAGCGAAAGAACCCAAAACTCCTGCAGCCCCTGCAAACACCTTGGCCATTGTTCCAGATTCCAGAAGACCATCGTCATGTATAGACATCTATGTCTCTGCTATGGATGAGCTCCACTGTGATATAGACCCTCTGGACAACTCCATGAACATCCTTGGGCTGGGTGAACCAAGCTTTTCAGCTCCAGTACCTTCCTCAGCCCCTTCAAGTAGCGCTTATGCAACTCTTGCACCCACGGACAGACCTCCAAGCAGGAGCATTGATTTTGAGGACGTCACCACTATGGACACTAGATCTTTTTCTTCAGACTATACCCACCTCCCAGAATGCCAAAACCCTTGGGACTCAGACCCTCCAACATACCACACCATTGAGCGTTCTAAAAGCAGCCGCTACCTAGCCACTACGCCCTTTCTTCTAGAAGAAGCCCCCATTGTGAAATCGCATAGCTTTATGTTTTCTCCTTCCAGGAGCTATTATGCCAGCTTTGGGGTGCCTATGAAAACAGCAGAATACACAAGTATTACAGACTGTATTGACACAAGGTGTGTGAATGCCCCTCAAGCAATAGCAGATAGAGCCACTTTCCCTGGAGGTCTTGGAAATAAAGCTGAGGACTTATCTTGCTGCCATCCTGAGCGAGAAGCAGAGCTGAGTCACCCCAGCTCTGACAGTGAGGAGAATGAGGCCAGAGGCCGGAGAGCCACCATCACAATATCCTCCCAGGAGGGCGATAACTCAGACAGAACCCTGTCCAACAACATCACGGTTCCCAAGATAGAGCGCGCCAATAGCTACTCCGCAGAGGGGCCAAGCGCAGCATCTGCACACACCAGGAAGAGCTTCTCCATCAGTGACAAACTCGACAGGCAGCAGCGTAACACGGCAAGCCTGCGGAATCCTTTCCAGAGGAGTAAGCCCTCCAAGCCAGAGGGCCGAGGGGACAGCCTGTCCATGAGGAGACTGTCCAGAATGTCAGCTTTCCAAAGCTTTGAAAGCAAGCACAACTAAACCTTCCACATATGTGTTGCAGGAGGCTCAAGAATCCAGCCCTAAAACCCTCCCCAACTCCACGTTTTCTCCCCTTTCCTTTAATCATATCTGCTTTATTCCTAGCTGAGCAAAACAAGCAATGCTTTGGGAGGTATTAACTCAAAGGTGACTTCTGGGCCACAGATCAAGAAAACATTTGATCTGACCCAGTGACAAAAACAGGGGATTTAAGGCATGTTCACACTGCTGGGTAGGGAGGGGGAAAGAGGGGGAGAAAAAGGGTTAGAGCTGAATGAGTGTCACCCGTCCGTACAGGAAGCCATGAGAGCTGGGGAACCAAGGGCTTCAAGGACTCTCCATGCCAGGAGGCGTCTTGATTCCTGCCCGTTATCCAGAGTCTTAGGATGCAGGGCTGAATTGCAAAATAAAATAAAATGGCCAGCATACAAAATGAGATATTCTAAACTTCCATTCTGTTTTCTTTTCACATTGGCTCCATCACTGGTGACTGATGAAGAGCATCCTTTTTATTCAGTATAAGGCGGCAGCAAGCAATTCTACCTAACGTCCCACATCCTTCTCATGCCAACACTTCTGTAATTGATCATTATAAAGAAAAACAAGGTAACAGTCATAGTTCACCTGTCTCTTATCTATTCACTTCTGGTGCCACAACTGTTTATCTTTTTTGAAGAAAATAATAAGGGAACAGAAATGCCTTTTTTTGTATTGCAATCAGAATGAAAGAAGAGTTGATGTTGAAAACGAAAGTCAAGTGATTTATTATAATACAGAGCAAATATAGTTGAGCAAGCTCAGGCTGAATGTAATTAAATAATTTTATATTTTTTAATTTATTTTGTATCTCACCTGTCATCAATGGATTCCCTCCCTGTATATGTAATATTGAACTTAAGAACAGTGAACAGAATTAACCTAAAATTGCCATGTAGGATAGTGTTAAAGGCTCACCATTCATATCGTATGTTCTGCTGCTGTGTGACCTTCCTCATTTGCATGAGTCCCCCATGTCCTCTGAACACCTCCAAGATGTGATGTAACTGCCAACTTTTCGCACTACTCATCACATGACCATTTTGTATATGAAGATATGGTTATATGTGGATATTTTCATACCTAGAGTTTTGCCATCTAATCTGAGCTCAGCATAAATTTAATTGGAGTTTTTCAAGGGCTGGTATCTTTTCTATGGAAATGTTCCAAAGTACTTTTTAAGGAAGTTTCAAAGCTATAAATAACCTTAGAATTGACTGGAAGTTTGGTATCCACCCAAAGCCATCAGTTGCAGGCAAACCCTGAATATTTTTCTTATAGATAGAGCTATTTAAAAAAAGATACAGTAAAACAAAATAGAAAGCAAATAAACCATATAAAGAGTTCTATACTATATACTGCCTATATACATATAGACACATTTACACAGAGGCACATGTTTATATTAATATATAAACAGACATACAGAGCTTTCTGAAGAGGCCTGGACTTTTCTATCCCCTTGAAGTTTAACTAAGATTTTATAATATTTAAGAAGTTCCATTGAAAGAATTCATTAAACTATTAGACCAAATGTTGAAATTACAATTTTTTTTTTTTAATTCCTATGACCTTAGCTTTTCCTCATACCAAATTAGAGTTGTCAAAACAACTCGCCCTACCTGACCTCTGCCCACTTTTATCTGAAATCACTCAGCGTCAGTACATCTCATTATTCTGGATTTTCTTGCAAATACTGCATAAGGCTTTTACACCAAGTACAAATCTGAACAGACATGCAATCCTAAGCCAGTTAGTATTGTAGACTCTGAATATAGGTGCAGGTTTCTAGATCAGAATCTAGATTTTGAAGAAGGATAAAGAAATCTTGACTCCAAACTAGATTCTTATTTGGATCATTAAAGATGAAAATAAAATAGAGCCTTTCAGGAAAATTACTTAATGTTCCTGACCTAAGATACTACTTGCTTCTTTTACTTATTTCTAATTGAAAACACCAAGTTTTATTTCATTTTGTGAAATCAAGTAAATATATGGATAAAACCTCTAGCCTTTAAATACAAAAACAAAAGCAAACAAAATAAACCCTACTAAACAAGTTTTGAGGTATAGAAAGAATGATGAGGTCGCATATGTAAAGAATTAAAGAATTCCTTTAGGTGAATTGATAACAAATCCCTCATTTATAATTGCTCTAGAAACATTTAACATTGTGTTAGACCCCATATTGGCTATTACCTTCTCAGCAAACATGCATTTGATCTGAGAATAAACCATTTGTTCTTAAACTTCCTTGATTATGAACCCTTGTGAGGATCTGATGAAAACTCTGGGCCCTTTCCCCACGGGAGAATAAAAATGTACATATATGTGAAATACCCTAAAAGGGTTCATGAGCCCATGGTTCCATATTGATTGATAAAGAGGAGAAGGAATTGTGTTTGTTTATAATCAGTATGGTTGTAAGAGGCACTTTACAGTGTGAGACCATTTCTCTGTGATTCTCAGGAAGGCCTAGGCTCAGCATCAGAGTTAGAACCAAGATTCCGTCATTTTCATCCTAGATGTTGCCAGTTTGATGTATGTACATCCTAACGTTTTGATGATTTTAAGTAGCAAGCACACTCACAAAGCCGGAAGCTCTCTGAGAGAGTCTAGAGAGGAATCCAAGAAGGAGGTGAAACCATTATTCTTTGACATCATACACCTCCAGGGCCTCATTCTGGACCACAGTGGAAGTGAGGAAAGAAATTACAAGCAAGAATGTTTCTATTCGTCGTGATTTCGGAGGGAAAGGAACAGGACCTGGGAAACTAAATGCGTAACAGTCCTGATCTTGTGATTACCTGGTTCTTTTGTGCTGCATGACAATTAAGTTCTGACATCTTTTGTGATGTGTGTGAAATATATAAGCTAAATTTGAATGACTTTAGACACCAAATGTGTAACTTCCATGAGCCATTTCTTTCCCGTGTACATATACATGTGTGTTATTTTTCAACCCATTTCTGTCCATTTCCGGGCTCTCTGCGCACTGATGTGGCATTGATTCTGTGGCCTTGTTCAGTTAGCTTATGCCTAGCCCATTGATCCCACCACATCCCTGACGGAGGGGATGTTAATCACCTGTCTCTGTGAATTAAGCAGCTCGTGATCTGCAAGTTATTGAGGACCATAAATCAAGTCATAGAGAGCTCAAGGAACTAATAACTTTGGTTTAACCATCTGCTTCCAAGGTGCCATTTTTATATACTACTATATGTAATGATTTGTTCTAAATTGCTTTTTCCTTTTGAAAAAAAATTAAGAATGTTTTATGAAAATGACCATGGAGCTCTCCTGATTAACTAACACACTTTATATTTATAGTTAGATTTCCTCCTTGCTAGATTTGAATGAGGAGCTGGAAAGCTTGTGTATAATTGCCATGGCTAGTTGGTGTATCTCTGCCAGCCAAAAGGTGTATTAGCAGTCAGAATGCAGCACTTTATAGAACTGGATTTTTTCTAAGCTTCCAGGTCTAGTATATTATTTAGCACTTTGAAAGTTCCCCTTTTAAAATATATATATAAGAATAACCAGATGGGAAAAAATGTACTCGTAAAAACACAAAATGTGTTTCTTCTGAATGTTTCAAGTATATTCTAAAATATTGTTTCTATAGCTAATATTTTGGTACATAACTGGATAGTACTTTTTTGTTTTTGTTTTTATTTTTACTTTCTGAGGCTGTGCAGTCTAATCTTCCTGAATGTTTGGGCTGTTTAATTTCTTTAAAGATAATAAATATTATCCAGTCATCCATCATGCTTCATCTATAGGCTATACCATTCCATATGTTGGGCAATGCTGTATTATAGAAGACATGTAAACTTATATGTAACCCATGTTTAACCCAGCATAGTTGTAGCATGTGGTTGTATTAATGAACGTTACAGGACAGCTTTATAATCATTTACAAATCTGTAACATTCAATAAAGAAGCACATGTTGCAAGGATTAATTATGTCCCCAATTCCATGTTATTTAGCATCCTTGTGAAATGGGCATTTTTGTTCCTGATTTGCATTATGCTTTTCACATTTCTGTAGGCCACTGTAAAATATTTGTATAAGCTGATGTATATCCCCCAATGAGTCCTGCGAGCCGTGGTCAGCAAGTTGTAATTTTTTGAAAGATGAAACTGGCATGTTGTGCAAACGACTATATGACAAAAGAACTTAAAATAATACTCCAGTTGAATTAGCTGTTTGTTTACATCTGCAGACCCAACGTGGAAGCAGTGTACAGTGTTTTATAAATACGTTCATTTAGTAACACTATGTTGTTTCTAGATAAAATGATGCTAGTATGTAGGTGGTTCTATACTTGGCCTAGATATTGCATTATAACTCACTACCCTTTAACAATAGCAATGTGACTTAAATGAAGTAATCCCTCTCCAAACCCAGTCTTAATTTTGTGTCAACAAAATGCATGCACTGCTTTCTGCATTTCTTTTGACTTTTCTAAGGCACTTAATATTTTACTATTGCCTGCTGTGATGCTTAAGCCAGTTAGGAGCTCGCTGAAATGGTTGGGCTTCTGACACTGGGGGTTATGTTTAATTTTTAAGAATTAAAAAACAAACAAACAAACAAAAAAAAACCCAAGGATTTTTTAAATCTTTTTTGAAGCTCTGAACAAACAATACAAAATAAAGTATTAACTGAAGGTTATATAGCTGTGGGACCCAGAGAGGGCAAGCCAGCACCACTTGGGTTTACCAGGATCTAGGTGTTGGTGCCTCTGTGATATATGCAAGTCACATTTCTGATTATTTAGGACTACTGGGTGCAAATTGCTAAACCAGGGATGAGAGTAAGAAGTTCATTTATAGAATGCACCTTTCATTGTAAATGAGTGGCCGGATGGTACCACGTGAGACCTCCCTCCTTGTCTGTGGCTTTCTCTGCTTGAGGGGGAGCCTGGCCTGAGGGTGGAAGGCATGAGACTGAGCGTCTAAGCAAGCATGGGGTGACTCTAAAGAGTTTACCCTTTGGAGAAATCACCATTTCACTATTAGAAGCCATTCAACATCTGGGAAAGAGAAGAGCCAGTTTGCACAGTCTTGTAAATAACTGCTCCTAAAATAAAGAGAGAAAACTTTTCTCTCAGCCTGCACTAACCTAAGCTTTCTCTTCTTTGTACAAGTCGAACATTCTGTCTATCTTTCGAATTGGAGTCAACCAAAGAAAGGGCTGGTTCTGATTTGAGGAAAATAGGATTTTTCTTTTCTTTTCTCTAACCTGTTTCAGAAGGTGGTTGTGTTACCTTTTCTCTGATGATTTCCTCACACTTGGCACTGATAATCAAAGCAAGATGTGACCAGGTCATCTAAGAGAGGATTTCAGTGACCAGATAATCCAGGTGACAGTAACAGTGAGGTAAATTTTCTCTTCCCCAATTGGCCTAGTCTACCAGCCACCTTAAGCCTGCAGGCCATTGTACATTTGCACAAAGTTGTGTGCTGGAAAGTGAAAAGACACATGTATGGCTAGACTTCCATGGGCTTTCTAGGGTACCAATGCCAACCGTGACATAGGCCTTCCTCTGGAGGAGGCAGGCTGCCAAGATGGGCAGGACCCAGGGAAATTCAGCCTCATGCCTGGATGTGTGGGGGTGTGGCTTTCTTCATTCCCTCTACTTTCTTCTTTTCTCTTGGTCCAATAGTAGCTGCCTTTTTGCCAGACCAACAGACTCTTACTCCCATTAATTACTCAATACCTTGTGGACCCTCCACAATCAGCTGAAATATGAACTACTTGGAAACAGCCAAATACTCAGACTTTATCCCAGGGCTAATCTTCTTTCCTAGCCTCCTCTTGACTCCACCCCTGGCTCCTAACTTGGCTGGTATTTGCGTCTGTCTTATCCAATTCTTTGCCCATCTCTGTTGCATAAGAGTCCTTCCCGTCTTCCCACACATGATCAGAACCAGCCACCTGTATCTAGATTGAGGAGTTGCAAACTCAAATTCATGGAGGGGCTGGACCCAGAACACCAATGTGTGAATTGGACCAGGGAAGGTCAACAGAAAAAGAAGGGTGTGTAGGGCGTGAGAGAATGCACGTCCCACTACAGAGACATTCAAACTCAGATTCCCAAACACTGTACTAGCCAAACTAATATGTCTGCCAGCAGCATTCAGTCCCAAAGGCAAGAGTTTGGGACTTCTGATTTTGAGCCAACCAGGATCAGATTCTCAATTGTGACTTAGTGTACACATAAAATACACTGAGAGCAGAGGGGGAGGAAAGAAACTCACCCTATTCGAGGTTACTCTTGTTCTCCTGAGTGATATCTGCATGTATATTTGTAGCCACATCATTCTAGCCCGAAATGCAGGATCTTTGTGAGGGAGATTCAGAAGAGTACCATAGCATGGTGTGAAGACTTACCTGCTTCCTGTCACTACGATATCTGACCTGAGTTTCTGTTGCTGCTACTGCTGTGTGAAACAGTATCTGCAGTATACTGTACTTGTACCCATTTCATAATGTAGGACTTAGACTCTCACTTGTAAACCTTCTAACCATAGTTTATAATGGGGGAAACTATTCACATAGCATTTTTACATGAATTCCTACAATGATTTTGAAATTGGGTTTGCTAACTCTATATACATCTTTTCCTTCTTTGTGTATGGACAGACAGCAGTTTGCATATCTATTAACACTATAAATATACATATAAATCCTTAGAAGAATTGTTCTTTTTTAAAGGTCTATTATTGGATTCACAATGCACTTTGAGCTTGTTTGTTTAGATATATAATTCAAAGCAGAAGTTGGCAGATACCATGGGAAAACTTTCTGAAATTTCTGTAACAAATGTTTTGCAATAAAAAAAAAAACTCAGTAGATTAAAATATGACTCGTACTTCCTCGTGCATTTATTTACTGCCATCTGATCTCCACCACCCTCATGCTAAGAACATTTGGGGTTCAAAATAATTAACTACCATTCCAAAATTACCTGTTTTGGTAGAGCAGAGGTTATAAACTTGTGACCTATGGGTCGTATCTAGCCAGCAGAGAAAGGGTATTACTGGCCAGTACAACTTTTTTTTTTAACTTGAAATACTTAAAAATTGGTAGATTTCACATCTAATTCTAGATTTCTGGATTCCTGTAAAAAGTCTAAAGGTCTGGTTGTATGAGACCTAATATATCCACACGACAATAATCCAGTGAATTCCTCTTTAGGAGGAACATGCATCCTCCAGTACACCGCAGTCCCCACCACTCTCTATTGTCTCTTACATCTGGTTCCCTTCACTCATTAACATTACCCAGCAGCCCCTATATGCATTGGAGAGGGAGAGACAAACTGCAATCCATAACACTGGGTAGAAATGTAGTGGTCTTCTATCATTTTAATATCTTTTAAGGTAAAGGAATCAGAATCCAAGAATTAATTGGAAACATATGTGTTTATCAATAGAAGAAAAAAATCAATTGTGACACCATAGAGTTATGAAAAATAATTAAGTTTTTGTTTATTGACATGAAAAGATGCTATTGGTATATTATCAGGTCTTCTTAAAAGGAAATAAACAATTTGGGAGGTGGAGGCTGGAGGATCATTTGAAGCTAGGAGTTCAAGACCAACCTAGGCAATATAGCAAGACCCTGTCACTATAAAAAAATATAAATAAAAAATTAGCCAAGCATGGTGGTGCATGCCAGTAGTCTCAGACACTTGGGAGGCTGAGGCAGGAGAATTGTTAGAGCTCAGGAGTTCATGGCTGCAGTGAACTATGATTGCACTACTACACTTCAGCCTGGACAAGAGAACAAGTCCCTGCCTTTAAAAATAAAAATAAATTTTAAAAAAGGAATAACATATTAGCATAGATGGCCTATTTTAGTCTGTTCAGAATGCTATACCAAAATATCTGAGATTTGGTAATTTATAAACAATATATATGTGTATTTCTCACAGTTCTGGATGCTGGGAAGTTGAGACTTTGTGTCTGGTAAAGTCTTGTTCTCTGCCCCTTGGTGCTGTGCCTTCATGTGGCAGAAGGGGTGAGGGAACATTTTTTTCCTAAACAGCTGTCTACAAGCCATGGAGTTTCTTTTATAAGGGCACTAATCCCAATCCTAAGGCCTCCACCTTCCTGACTTAATCACTTCCCAAAGGCACCACTTCTCAATACTTCACATTGGGCATTAGTGTCGAACACATGAATATTGGAGGGACTCCACATTCAGAACATAGCATATTCTAATTCCAATTTTTGTAAAAACTAAACCAGGCATATAGATATGGATGTATTTGTATGTTAATAGTAAAAGGCTAAGGGATATTCCAAAAGGGAGTAAAAGTTTTGCAACAGAACATTTTTTCCCCCCAAACTCAAATGCAATATAAGAATAACCCAACATGACCAAAGTAAAGTTGGTCCAGGTATCAATAATTAATAAACTTCTACCAGGAGGATTTTCTTTGCTTTCTTTCTGTTCAGAAACCTGTTGCAGGCATTATGACCATAATCATAAACCTAGAAATAGCAAGTCATCTTTGCCAAGGTATAGTCAAAATGAAAAGAAAGAAAATAAAAATGGTAGCAATGGTTTAACTATTAATGTTGTAAAATTATAATTTCAGGAATAAATATAATCAATGCCTTTGAGCAGCTACTTTGTTCCTCTGGAAGAACTGAAATTTTTATTTAAAAAGCAAGACAGTCATGACTAAAAAGATAATTGCATGTTTTAGTTATTTAATTAGAGCTGTTGAAAAAATTGGGTTGAGCAGCCTAAGTTTAGCTCATCAACACTGAAGCTATTCAAGGAGAAGCAAAATGGCCACCAGGAAGGCAATGTATGGATGGTTTCCACATTTGAGCAGCAAACTGGACTAAATAAGCACTCTGAGACTCCATGTAGAACAGACTAGAAATGCTCTTAGAGAAGAAAGAATGAATGCTTATAGCCTGGAAGGGTCTAAAGGACTAGGCAGGATTGGAAGGCAGGAGGTAGCATCAGGCATTTCCAAGGCAAGGTCCCAGCTGCAGCCACAAGAATTATTGAAACAAATGCTTAGGCAACAGTAGGAAGCCAATCTCACCACAGTAGAGGACTCACACTAGAGATTTACAGAAAGTATGATGATCCCTTCTATTCATCTGATCTTCTCAGCACATCTATGAGATTGGCATTGTTCTTCTCCCATCCTGAATGGGAAAAGGTATTTATTTTATGCATCAGTACTAGATTAGTATTGGCCTTTGTGCTGTGCTAGGAAGATAGCAACCAAAGAATTCTTGGTGAAAGTGTGGGATGTAACCATGAGGCATGGCAGAGGAGGGGGTAGGTGCCGGGGAACTGACTGTAAAATTCCAGGCACGAGGTGGTAAAACTTTATGGATGAGAAGACACTTAGAAGGAATTTCACAACTCAATCCAATTCAAGAAATATTTCTTGGATACCTACGATTTGGAAAAACACTTGATTAAGTGCTATACATTCTATCAGAAATGTCATTCTCTTACTCAGTTTCCTGGTGAACAACACGTCATCCTTTGCAGACACCTATTTCTTAGTGTATGCGCAGCACTTGGAATGGCCTCTTGCTGGCAGCCATTTTGGATTTTTTTTCTTTTTTGTTGGTTCTTTTTTTTTTGGAAGCAAAGTCTTACTCGGTTGCCTGTGGTAGAGTGCTGCAACCTTGTGGCTCACAGCATTCTCAAACTCTTGCGCTTAAGCAATCTTCTTGCTTCAGCCTCCTGAGTAACTAGGACTACAGGCACCTGCCACCATGCCTGGCTATTTTCACAAACAGAGTCTCACTCTTGGCTCAGGCTGAGCCAAGCAATCCACCCCCCTCAGCCTCCCAACATGCTAGGATTACAGGCATTCGCCACCACACCTAGGCCCCAGAGTGGGCTTTTAATGTGCCTTCAAATTTGCAACAAAATTGAAAAGTAGAGCTGAAGGAAAATAAGGGCTTTTACAAAGAGATGATATTTGAGCTCAACTACCTTGGCCTTGAAGAATGAATGAAATTTCCAGAGGCACAAAAGAGGAAGCTAGGAAGGATCCCAGGGAAAGAAGTATAGCAGGACCACAAAGAGTCACAGTGGCATGAAGACATAACAGACTCTGCAGAACAGGTGAATGATTCATTGTAGCTGGAGCTTATGCCAGCATGTCATAAGTGGAAAGAGATGAATCCAGCAAATATGATCTCGGTGAGAGCTGATAATGACCTGAAAGGAGAAATGATGGAGAGAACCTGTAATATTGTAAAATAGGTATTTAATCTTGACTATAACTACTAAAACCCTTAGAATGTCAAAAATGAGATCTTTTTGTGTGCTAATGAGCCGACTGACCACTGGAAGCCCTTAGGTAGCCTCAAGGTGGGGGCTGATCACTGGAAAAACCAAGACAGGATTAGAGGGTTCACACTTTCCACACACGCCCCACCTGACCTCTGGAGAGGGACGGAAGGTAAGTCAATCACCAGTAGCCAATGCTTCACTCAATCATGCCTATGTCATGACACTTCCATAAAACCCTAAAATGACAGGTTCAGAGAGCTTCCAGATAGCTGAAGTCGAGGAAGGGTGGTCCCCAGGGGTGGCTTGGAAGCTCCGAGCCCCCTCCTATCCCTCGCCCTGTGCACCCCTTCATCTGTGTACTTGGTCATGTGATAAACCTGTGAGCAACGTATCTCCCCTGAGTTCGGTGAACCACTCTAACAAATCAGGGGAAACCCAGGAGGGGGCTTGTGGGAACCCCAATTTATAGCCAGTTAGTCTGAAGCATGGGCAAAACAACCTGGGGCTTTTGATTGGCATCAGCAGTGAGGGACAGTCTTGTGGAATGGAGCCCTCGACCTATATGGTCTGAAACCATCTCCAGATACACAGGGTCAGAACTGAATTGAATCAGGGACCCCTCAGCAGGCGTTTGGGCAGAATTCATTGCTTGCTTGGTGTGTGGGGTGGGGGGGAGAACCCACACATGTGGGCACAGAAATCTCCTGTGTGGTGTGGGAGCAGAGGTAAAATGGGAAATAGAAGAGACTTGCCCATGGGCCGAAAGGGCCATGGAGCAAGTATAAGAAGAATCAGTGAGGTAGACCCAACAGGGTGAGAGCAGATACAAACCAGCAGGAAGGGAAAAATCGAAGAAGACTGTGAAGTCTCTACTCTCAAATGTAGGTCCAAGAGAGAGCTGGTGGGGGTGCAGTTATATACTGTGATTGTTATCCAATAAAATAGCTGCTAATGAATGAATGGACACATACAAGAATTACAAAACAAACGAGTGGTGAATTGAATGAGTGAACAAATGAATGAAGGTTCTTTGCCCAAACAGTGGTAAGTAGACGTAAGATTGAGAAAGAAGTCACATGGGACTTTTTACCTGAAATTGACCCTGGGCTGAAAAGTATTTGGGGATCATGGTCACAGATGCCTATTTTTCCCTATTGCAGTGTGTTTGAATATGACCTCACTAAGTTCCCAATCTGGTAGCAACAGGTATATATAAAATCCAGCAGATGTCTCCTAAGGAAGGTTGTGAACTTGGCATGAAAACCAGCGAGGTCACGGGAAGACACTCCCAGTGGGGGCTGCACTGTAGGCCCCAGAGTCACTTGATGTTCATGAGGAGCTAACAAGCAACACAAGGTGACAGAGGGAGATTTGAGGTAGAGGGCAAGCATCCCACATGACCCAGAGCCACAACTGGGGCCAGAGGAGGTGTCAGTACTCCCCAGGCCCCTCCGCTGGACAAGCAGATGCGCGAAACCTCTCAAATATTACTTAAATGGCACTATTCTTGGTTACAAATCCTTTCCAACCCCTACACACATACCCCACCATTCTTGATGATTGATTTTAGAGACAGAGTCTCAATCTGTCACCTGGGCTAGGATGCAGTGGCTCAATCATAGCTCACTGCAGCCTCAAACTCCTGAACTCAAGCCATCCTCTTGCCTGAGCCACCCAAGGAGTTAGAACTATAGGCGCCTGCCACCAGACTCAGCTTTTTTTTTTTTTTTTTTTTTTTTTAATAGAGGTCTCACTACGTTGCTCAGGCTGGTCTTCAATTCCTAGCCTCAAGCAGTCCTCCCCTTTCCTCAGCCTCCCAAAGTGTAGGAATTATAGATTATAGACAGGAGCCATCATGCTCCGGCCTCAGGGTTTAATCTAAAGACTGTTCTGTCATACGTTATTTGGTAAGCATGACGATGCTTTACCTAATAGAGTGCTTTCTCTGTCTCAGAAAAAATAAGCCAAGTTATCTCGCTATCTCTTTTGTATCAGTTCTCCCAAGGGACTTTTTTTTTTTTTTTTTTTTAATCTTTTTTGAGACAGGGTCTCACTCTGTGCCATGGATAGAATGCTGTGGTGTCACAGCTCACAGCAACCTCAAACTCTTGGGCTTGAGCAATCTTCTTGCCTCAGCCTCCCAAGTAGCTGGGACTACAGGCACCTGCCATAACACCCAGCTAGTTTTTCTATTTTTTTTTTTAGGAGAGATGAGGTCTCACTCTTGCTCAGGCTGGTGTCAAACTCCTGAGCTCAAGCCATCCATCTATGTTGACCTCCCAGAGTGCTAGGATTACAGGCCTGAGCCACCCTGCCTTGTCTGGGTTTGTTTGTTTGTTTTTTGGAAGGGCCAGGTGTGGAGGAAAGTGGGTGGAGGTATAGGCTTTGTTAGCATAGGCATTTCTTAACATTTTTTTTTTTCTCGGAGTTCAAATGTAATCCAGGCAAAAGAATAAACTGGTCTCCCCCAGGTTGCTGGCTTCTAGAGACTGCAGAGGCTGCTCCTAAATTTGCTTCCCTTCATGGGAATTTCAACCAGACTTGTCTCTGCTATTTGGGGTTTCTGTGCTGACAGCCAAAGCTCCCTAGTGGCGCTATTTCATTCAGCTGATTTTACTGGGCCATTAGCTCAGTCTGCAGGAGCAGAAAAGCAGGTCAGTTCTATAAAACACATAGACATTCCAAAATTTTTAATAACTGATTTTTTTCCTAATCTGTCTCTCCGTTTCTCTGTCTGTTAAATGAGGCTTAGAGGTTGGACCAGATCAGGGGCTCCTAAATTTCTCTAGTTGTAACCACTTATGGAATTTACTGAAAGCTGGGTATCCTTCCCAGAGGGTAGGTGGTGGGGGCAGTTAAGATTTGGAAGATTGTTTAAAGGGGTTCATGGAATCCATGAAACTTATCCACAACTGCCAAGGGAAGAATCTATGAATTCCAGGTTAAGAATCAACTGTCTTCCAGTTCTAAAGTCCAGAGAATCTATGCAGGCTGACAAAATAGAAAGCTCACCCAGTCATGTTGGAACATCTGTCAGTAGAGAAAATCAGGCTGACAGCTGGATGAACCATGATGTTGTAAGCAGCAGGCACTCACCTGTCCTCCTCCACAGCTGTAGAACAAATGCACTGAGTTTGTGACACTAAGATTCTAAATTAACCAAGTCAAACTATTCCCCATGAAGACGATGTGAACAGGATATGTACTTTCCATGGCTCATCTCCTGCAAACCAGATCCCTACAGCCCTGCAACAGTAAGCATTGCCTGCAAAAGAGGATTAACTAAGTCTCCGTGGCTCACTCCTCTAATCCTAGTACTCTGGGATGCCAGAGCGGGAGCATCCCTTGAGCCCAGGAGTTCAAGACTTGCTGAGCAAGAGAGAGCCACCCTCTCTACTAAAAATAGAAAAAGTTAGCCAGGACTTGTGGCAGGTGCCTGTAGTCCCAGCAGGAGAGACTGGGCAGGAGAATCACTCAAACTCAGGAGTTTGAGGTTGCTGTGAGGTAGGCTGATGCCATGACACTCTAGCCTGAGGCAACAAAGTGAGATTCTGTTTCAAAAGATTAACTTAGGGTCTTGGAAGTTACCTCACTTCATCTCAAGACCAGACTCCCTGCCTCCATCTCATGAAGGATTGTCTTTTGATGAGAAAGCCACCTCCATTAAAGCTAATGGCCTTTCTCATCATGATGTTATAGGATTGACATCCAACTCTCTGTCACTGTGGATAGTCTGGATAAACAGTCTTCATTTGCTATTTTTTTGAAACATGAGCTGCTGTTCCACAAACACACTACAACTATTGTCACATCTCTTAGTTTTTCGAGTGAACTCTTGGAATCCTTGTATCAACTATCCCTTCTTGAGTCTCCTTGTTCCCTCCATCTTAATAATTAAGAAATGTTCACACCCACAAAAACACTGAAAGAATGGGAAGAGAGACACCTCCATACCCTCTACCTGTACTCCACAATCATTGGCATTTTGTTCTATTTGCCTTTTTATTCTCTCTGTACAAATATTTCTGTTTTCCAAAACCATGTAAAACTATAAATTTCAGTAATTGAAGTAGTTCACTTCTTCTATACACTTTAAAATTTGTCTCCTAAGAATAATGACATTCTCCTCCATAATCACAACACCATTATTATGCATAAGAAAATTAACAATAATGCTTAATGTCATCTAATATCTGGTGCATACTCAAATTTTTATAATTATGTCCACATGTACTTCTGTGACTATTTTATACTTTCCACAACACCACATTTGGCTGACATAGTTCTTTAACCTCTTCTTCTAGAGCAACCCCCTGGCACATGCTTTACTTTTCATGACATTGACTTTTTTTTTTTTTTTTTTTTTTTAATATAAGAGATGGGATCTTACCATGTTGCCCAGATGGGTCTCAAATCTTGGCTTCAAGCAAGCCTTCTGCCTCAGTTTCCCAAAGTGCTGGGATTACAGGCATGACTCACCACACCCAGTCAACACTGGTTTTTTTGTTGGGCTTTTTTTGTTGTTGTTTTCTGAGACAGTCTCACTTTATCACTCTCAGTAGAGTGCTGTGACATCACAGCTCACAGCAACCTCCAGCCCCTGGGCTTAAACGATTCTCTTGCCTCAGCCTCCCAGGTAGCAGGGACTATAGGTGCCCGCCACAAGGTCCAGCTAGTTTTTTTGGGGGGGTTGTTTGTTTTTTGCAGTTTGGCTGAGGCCAGGTTTGAACCCGCCACCCTTGGTATATGGGGCTGGTGCCCTACCTACTGAGCCAGAGGTGCCACCAATCAACACTGGTTTTTTTAATAGTCTGCCCAACTATCTTATTGAATGTCCTGTATTCTGAATTTGTGTTATTATTTCCTCATCTTGTTCATGCTTTTCTGTCCCTTGTATTCCCTATAACATGGAATTTTGGTCTCAATCCTTTATCAGACTCAGGTTAGACATATTTGGCAAAAATACTTCACAAGTATCTTACATATTTTTGTATCACACCAGGAGATATATGCAGGCTGTCAAAATAAAACACACAAACAGTTATTTTGGAATGTCTGTCTGAAGAAGAAATCAGGCTGATCGTTATATGAACCAGGATGTTGTAAGCAGGAGGGAGGTGTCTCCATTAGTAGTGGTGCTAAGTTTGACTACTTTGTTAAGGCGAAGACCACAACATCTCTCCAAAGTAAAGTTACATTTCACTTTTACGATTCATAAGTAATCTACGCAGTAATACTTAGATCACATGCATATACTGTTCCCCCAAGAACTTTAGTGATTTTAGTGTCCATTGATAAAATTCTTGACTGAATCACTGGGGATTGCAAAATGCAACCCCTTTCCCTCTGACTTTACTCCTAAAGGGTCAGTTCTACCTTCACATTTAAGTGGGGTGAGCAGGAGGTTTGAGCAGTCTGTACTACCATTGCTTCTTGTTGTCCCTCGGTGCTGGTGTTGAGGGCTGTCCCCACACAGTCCTGCCGGTACCGGTCCACCTTGAGATGATGCTCCCCTGATTTGGATCCCTGAACATGCTGCCATGATCCTCCAAGGAGCCACCGCAGCCCATCAGTGCCAGGTGGAGCTGAGAGTGCCCCCTCCCATGTTCCCAGTTTGATTCTGTGGTTCACTCAGCACACAAACCCGCCCTAGGACAGCTAATTCATGATGAGTTCCAACATCTTCCACCTCATGAACCTTGCTCATGATGAAACTGACTCCATCCTTCTCCTGAAGACCCACACTAGGAGGCAGCCGGGTTTTCCCTCATAAGCAAGTAGAGTGTCTGATGATACTCCTTTTCCCCACATACCCTTCTATTTATTTATATTTCTTACCTTATTGCATTTACTTTAGGTCTTTGGGGGAAAGCTGACTATTGTGATATGTAACACATATAGGAAAATCTATGTAACTAAAGCTCTGGCTGATAAGCCTAATGAGTTCCAGCGTCTGAGAAGACGTGTGTCAGTCTGCAGTAACTATCCCCTGTGCTGAAGGTAACCATCACTGGGACGTGTGTGTAGTGATATGCTGGTAAGTGTTTAACAACTCTTTCTCCAGAAATGAAAAAGAAACAAACCCTCGGATTGTAGCACTTGCCAATTTCCATAACGTAAATATTATGACCGCGGCTGATTACAAGCTACCAACAGATATTTGGGCTGAGATGCTACAATCAGCTGTCCTGATACAACAGACTGCTGTGTTTATGGTAATGACCTCCTTTCTTTCCCCAGGCCTTTACTGCCTGTATATACATTCCTGAAAACTAAAACATAACTGAGTCCCCTCTTCTTTATGTAATCAGAATAACATTGAGCTTTATTTCATATGGTTTAGAGTAACAATAGTTGGATAATTTTTATGGATGCATAGAGTGTCCATCTATAATTATATCAAAGTACACTTGAACATTTGGATTATTTACAGCTTAGGTTATTAAAAATTAAAAATAATAATGAACATTCTGTTGGGCCTATACTTCTGACTGGAATCTCTCAGTAGAGTAAGTATATCTTCAACTTTAGGCAAAAATTTCCAGAATAGTTTACCAAATTATATTCCCTCTCAATGTGTGAAACATTTTGTTTCACATCATGTTGTCAGTTGTTATGGTTAGGGGTTTTTGTTTTTTTGGTTGTTTATTTTCTTTTTTTAAGTTATTTTTTCGTTGTGACAAAGTTTCACTCTGTGGCCCTGGGTAGAGTGCTGTGGTGTCATAGTTCACAGCAACCTCAAACTCTTAGGCCCAAACGAGCCTCTTGCCTCAGCCTCCTGAGTAGCTGAGACTACAATTAGCACCACAACCAGCTAATGTTTCTATTTTTTAGTAGAGATGGGTCTCGTTCTTGCTCAGACTGGTCTTGAACTCCTGACTCAGGTGATCCATCTGCCCTGGCCTCTCAGAATGCTAGGAGTACAGGTGTCAGCACTGTGCCCTTCCTTTTCTTTTTTCTTTCTTTCTTTTTTTTTTTTTTTTTTTTTTTTGAGACAGGGTCTCACTCCATTGCCTGGGCTAGAGTCCAGCCTCAAACTCCTAGGCTCAAACACATCTCCTCCTCCCTCACCCCCCAAGTAGCTAGGACTACAAGTGTGTATCACTATGCCTCACTGGCTAATTTTCTTTCTTTCTTTTTTTTTTTTTTTTTAATTATATTTTGTAGAGATGGGGCCTCCCTGTATTGCCCAGGCTTGTCTCAAACTCCTGGGATCATCCAGTCCTCCCACCTTGACCTCTCAAACTGCTAGGATTAATGTGTAAACCTCCATGCCAGGCCTGGTCAGTGTATTTAATATCAGACTTTGTAAAGAGTATATAATGATATTTCATTGTGTTTTAAAGCCCATTTTTTTGCTTGCTAATGAGCATATATTGTATTTTTTATTTTGGCCATTCAGACTCCCTCCACATTTGAACATTCCCCTTTTCTGTTTCTACTGGCTGTTTTTTTACTTACTGGTTTCTAGGAGGTATTTCACATAACCTACATAGGAGCCTGTGAGTCCTTTGCCAGTTATATGAATTAACAATTTCTTCTCCCTCTCAGTGGTTTGACTTTTTAAATGTTGTGCCTTTTTATAAATATATATTTTTATTTTCTTTTTTTTTTCCCTAAATGATCAGCTATCTCCAGATAAATATATATTCTTAATTTTCCTTTTATGATTGAGGTTTTTTGTTTGCATTAAAAGAAATCTATTTTCAGGCCAGGCTCAGTGACTCATGCCTGTAATCCTAGCACTCTGGGAGACCCAGGCAAGTGGATTGCCTGAGCTCACAGGTTCCAGACCGGCCTGAGCCAGAGCAAGACCTCGTCTCTAACAATAGCCAGGTGTTGTGGGCGCTGTAGTCCCAGCTACTTAGGAGGCTGAGGCAAGAGAAATGCTTAAGCCTTTGGGGTTAAATTCGAGGTTGCTGTGAGCTGTGATGCCATAGCACTCTACCGAGGGCGATAAAGTGAAACTCATCTCAAAAAAAAAAAAAAGAAATCGGGTGGCGCCTGTGGCTCAAGGAGTAGGGCGCCGGCCCCATATACCAGGGTGGCAGGTTCAAACCCAGCACCGGCCAAAACTGCAAAAAAAAAAAAAAAAAATCTATTTCCAATCAAACCAGGAAAACTCAGAGTGGAAGTTAAAATGTCTGCTGGAGGTGCCAGTGACCCCCATGCACCCTTCTGAAGGAAGCCACGTTCAGTGACTTAAAGATAACGTGCCCTTCCAAGAGCACTTCATTAAGCCATTCAAAGGTTTCTATATCCCAGCCCCTTCTAGAGGTGCTGCCTTCAATGATCCCAAGTTATTGCTGGTACCTCTGGATAGAGTAAAATACATGCACAGATTCAACCTCTAACGACCCTTCCTGATCCTCCTTATCATAAGCCACCTGCAGTTGATCTTCTGCTCACACAATGTATATATGTTCAAAGTATTCTTATAGCCATTAATGTACTTTCTTCGTAAGGTCATTTGTGCAGCTTATGCCTATATATGTTAGTCAGTCAAACAATTTGTTAACCTCACCAAAAACCTAATAATTTTAAACTAGAGGACAGAACTCAGAAGCACAGGTACTTAGCATAGCAGTACTTAGAGGCAATGCTATTTACAGGGTAACTAGCTCTGGTTAAACTAGACATACTGACTTTATCTGCACAGACTACAGACATCATTATCATCATCAGAGCTACCTTTTATTTTGTATCTGTAACTGCAAGACATTTTACACCTGCTTTGTCTAATCTTCAAAACAGCTCTGCAAGGTAGGTATTATTACCTCCAATTTAATGAGGAAACTAAGGCTCAGCATAGTTAAAAGGTATTTCCAAGGTCACACATCTAGTAAAGAGTGGAGCCCAAATTCATACCTAGATCTTTTGAACTCCAAAGCCTATGCTTTTTCCACTGTGCTGGCTCTTGGAATATATACCAAGCCTGGGTTTGGGATTCTATAATTCTTTGAACTCTGGGCCCCTCAACTGGAGCTCGTTTAGTGGAATTAACCAGCAAATCCCAACAAGGTCTTCTCACGTCTCTATTTACCATATTTTTTGTGCAGTGTACTGTAAAGTAATGCTTAATTTTGGTCAGTTGTTTACCTTATCTTCTCCAAATACTTTTGTGCCAAGAAAACAGTAAAAAATCGACCTAAATAAGGTACTTTCCATGATAATTTTGAATTCAATAGGGAAGACAGAGGAGGGAAACTGGGAATCAATATCTGTTTCCTGAGCTTGCTGTTAAGCTAAGTTGAAATGCTTAAATAGTATTTCTCACTTCGACATCACAAAGAAATGACCCCAACATCTCATTACTTACTGGTTTGACAACACGCAATCTATCTCCTCCGACTCACCTGTTGGAAAGCAAATGGCTCCACTAAACAAGCCCAAGATGATGAATGGGGAGCAGAGTCTTTGCTAGCTGTGGCTCATCTCTCATGTCTCCCAGGAAATAGGACCCGGGGAGCAGAGATGGGTGAGGAGATGGTCCATGTGGCCACCAGGAAGGAACAGGCCACCAAATGACTTCTGCAGACCTACTTCGCTGCAGACTACAGAGTTACCAAGCTGCTGTCCCTTGTATGAGCATCTAAGTGTTGAAACCCCACCCCTCGGAGGCCGTCCCCCACTATTCCAGGGGCACCCACAAAAATACAGATCTTTTGCATCTGTCTCAGTTCTCTGCTCTCTGGCACTTTGAGAAAAGAGAAGGTAACCAAGCTGGTTTATCAGCAGCCAGCTAGTTTGACCATTGTTTTCACTTTAAACAGTTGCCACAGCCCTGTGAGGTGGGCATTTGTATCCCCTTTTTACAGAGAGATTCTATCTCTTGCTCAAGGACACACGAAATCAGGGGGCAGAGTTGAGAAATAATCGCACGTCTGATAACTCTTGACCTTCCTTCTCCGTAGGTCTCTCTGTTCTTTGAGGGCCTATGTCAACAAGCTGAGAAACAAACGCTGTTACAGATCACCAGAGATTTTAAGCTGGCAAAAGAACAAAAAACTTACAAAGTCATCTACTTCCAGTGGTGCCTTACCTCTCTTATTTATTGCAATGGCTCACTGTCACTAGGCCAAGTCATTTCGGGCTAGCAGTAGGCTTGTTCTAGAAAGCACATCAGACTCAAGTGAGCAGAGTGGCATTAGGATAGGAGACAATGCTAAGTCAGCCTTAAAATTTTATTAAGTACATGTTTACAAACTTTGTTATCTTATCTATTTTGTCTTTGCTGCCATATGAATTATCTTTTATTTACCACAACTTTGGGTTAAATGTTCTAGTCCAATCTTCTCATTTCACAGCCAAGAATTCAAGTCCAGCAGCAGTGAGCTCTTTGCCCTGATCACACCACTTCTGAGTGGTTTTGCTAAAGTAGGTCTTCTTAATCAAGTCTCGGTTCCTGACGCTACTCCATATTACCCAATTATCAGTCAAGGAGAAGGTTTTGCTGCGAGCACCTTGTGGACTTCCCTGTCAGTGCTCACTCCTTCTTCTGAGGGTCTTCATGCCACCTTCTCATGTCCTAAGTCTGTGTTCTCCACAGGCAGAGACCATGTTTCTCCCCATCTCACTCTCAGACCCAAGACTCGTCACCAGCTCTCTCAGCAAATAAAGAATTCAGTTGACACTCAGACACAGATGGCCAAACAGCAGAGCAGTGGGTACAGTAGAACCTCTGTAAGCTGACCACCCAAGGGACTGCAACAAACTGGTCAACATAGGGAGGTGGTCAACATGAGGAACTTCCAGAGAGTACACGTGGGGCATGTCCAGTCTATGAAAATTAGGTCAAGGTAAGGAGGTGGTCAATGGAGAGAGGTGGTCAACTATGGAGGTTCTACTGCATTTTGGTCTTAGGATTTCTTATACTCTTCAAAATTATTGAGAGCCTCAAAGAGCTCCAAAACAAACAAATAAAAAATGAGTGAGAATAATGGGATTATTTTAAATGTTTGCAATCTCTTCAGTATCTGGCTTAATATAAAGCACCTAGGTTCTTACATCTGCTTCTGCATTCGCTCTGTTGTGATATCACATGTTATGTAGCCTCTGGAAAACATCTGTATACTTCGGGCGGTAGGGCACCCGCCCCATATACCGTGGGTGGCAGGTTTGAACCCAGCCCCGGCCAAACTGCAAAAACAACAAAAACCTCTCTGTACAGAGTTAGAGTGAAAAATGAAAATGCTGTCTTAGCATTACTCTGCAAAAAGTTCGCACTTCAGGAACACCCTGAAAAAGTCTCTGGACACACACACCCCCTACACACACACACACTCCCGCCCCCACAGAGTCCCAGGATCATATGTTGAACAGCAGGGCTATAGAGCGATGGACTTGGAGCTTCCAGTCCTGGGGACTGACCTTGGGCGTGAATTCATGCATAAGAAAGCCCTGCACAGACTGTAAATGTTTTTTTAAAAAGCTTTCATAAAGCTCCTCCCTAAGACATTCATGTAAAAAGAAACAATGCTTGGGGATAGTGCCTGAATACAAAGGAATGGCTCTTTAATGATAGCTATCAGGCAGGCTGGAAGCAGAGACAGGAAGTGAATGGCAAAAATCCTTGGCCGTGGAGAGGTATCCCTTGGGTCGCCCCTCCCAGCATCCCTTGGTTCACATCTTGCAAGTGCTGCTTTATGGAAAAATCTAAGCTGCAGCTTTAATGCATTCTGCATGGTCCAGCAACATCTCTTGCCTCTATCTGAGCCTTCCCTTCCTCACCAATTCCTCCCAACCCTCCTCCGCCCACTGCATTAAGGAGGAAGTCCTCTGAGTGGCTGCCCTGCAGAAACGAGTCCCTTTGATTGAGTGACCTGTTTGTACCTGAAAGAGACCACCTGGCCAGTCTCCACCCTCCTCCGCCCTCCCCATACCATAGGCTTGGATAGGATCTGGGACTCTTCCCAATCTATTTCCTCAATAGCTAATGAGCAGGAATTCTTAATTATACTTAGTTCTTGGGGAATTACTGTTGTGGATGTTATCAATAATAGAGTGTGGTCTGCATTTAGAATTATAAAAATTAATTTTGGCTAAGTGGCATACTCTACTGTTCCTACTAGGCCATTTTTCATGGCTGTGGAGGACCAATAATAAACACTGAAGCCATATCCTACCACTGAGGCAGCAGGGTTTCAAGGAACTTCTGACCATAATTTTAACTGATTCGTACTACCCAACCCCTCAAGAAAACAAAGACCCAAGAAAGGATGGTAGGGCCCAAGCAGTTCTGACTTGCAAACCTTCTCATGTTCAATTTGAGGATAGTTGGAAACACACGCAAGGCAAGGAATATAAACGCCATTATCTGTCACCCTGAGCCAGGCATTCTTACCTGATAGGCAGGCAGGTAGCACAAATAAATAAATGGCACTGTCAGGTGGAAAACTGTGGTTAGCAGGAGAGCACAGACCCCAGACAAAGGGGGCAGCCCCTCCAGGTGACTGTGACCAGCTATACAGTGGGACAGTTGCCAAAACTTCTGATTTGCCAAGAGAACCCAGAAATCTGGATTTTTTAAATGTGAACACATTTTTAATGTTATATATTTTTAATAAAATTCAACCAAAAACAATTTTCCCCAAAATTTCAATGAAAATGTCTATGGGCTGCCAATTTGTGTCCTGTACCTCAAAATCTCATTTCTCATGATCTAGAACTATGTCTCTCATAACCCAAAACACTGTTGCTCCGGCCCTGGATTGCCCAAGGCTCAATTTTTCTTTGTTTTTTTTATCTTCTAGTGGTGGTGAAAATTTGCACATTACACTGTCACCAAATGCATGCAACTAAAACTATCCCACAATTTCAAGAGTTGATTTCATGTATTTTTAACAGATCTAACGTGTTTATATAAAAACAGTCTTCTTTCTGGAAGGTTACAGAGATCGAATAATGGTAGCCTTCCATCCACTACCTCTGTCTTACCTCAGCCCCACTGCTGCCTCCACTCTGTGCCTCCAGGGTGCATGGCTGCCCTGCGTATTCAACGCTTACTTCTTGGTACCCCTTGGCAAGGATGAGTCGGAACGGATAGAAATCGATCAATCCATCCATCCCAGGGGAAAACCAAAAGGCAAGGCAAAACAGAGAGCAAAGAAACAAGAAGGCGATAAAAGCACTTGAACTTACAAAGCATGGCTCTCGGGTTCCACAAGAGTGAGCTCATGGATGACCATTTGAGGACAGCCATCCTGTCCATTTTTTAATACTATTGCTATGTATTTATGTAGCCATAAACAATACACAGTATTGTGTCCATACGTTTTAAGTTCACATGAATAATGTATTACTATATTCATTATGAAACCTGTTTTAAATGTAATGTTCTTAAAATCTATGTTGCTGTATATTTATCTAATTCATTCATTGTAACTGCTATATTTAAATGTATCACACTTTAACTTATTCATTCTTCTTTTGATGAACATATAGGGTTTTTTTTCATTCCTACCATTATGAATAATGTCCCATGCCTTCCACAGTAAGAGTTTCTCTAGAAAGCAACTATTGCTGGGTTGTACATAAAAGAACATACTTTTCTAAATTTTGCCAAATTTCCCTACAAAGTGGTTGCAGTGATATACATCCCCACCAATAGTGTACGAGCGCTCTTTCTAAATGTGTCTTGTTATTCTCTGGATGATCCTCAGCATGAGCACATGAACATGGACATTTTACAAAGAGGTGGACAACATCTAGGGAATATTTTGTAAAATTTTATAAATGAAGGTACGTTTAGACCGGGCTTGGTGGCTCACACCTATAATCCTAGCACTCTGGGAAGCTGAGACAGGTGGCTCTCCTGAGTTCAGGAGTTCAAGACCAGCCTGAACAAAAACAAGACCCCATCTCTACTTTGAAAAAAAATAAAAATAGAAAAACTAGCCAGGCATTTTGGCAGGTGCCTGTAGTCCTAGCTACTGAGAAGGCTGAGACAGGAGGATTGCTTGAGCCCAAGAGTTTGAGGTTGTTGTAAGCTATGATGCCATGGCACTCAACCCCCAAGTGACTGAGTGAGACTCTGTCCCAAAAAACAAAAAGGCACATTTAGCTACAATTCCCATTTTCCCTATGTTTGGCAATGTCATGGGTGATCTTTGGTATACCCTGCATTACTGGTTGTGGTGTTGATGTTGTTATTGAGACTTATGTGTGTGTCGTGAAATAAAGCAATGTCATAATTATCTCATTGGCAATTACGATTTTCAACATGTGATGAAATAAAGATATAAGACTGATAAACTTAATAACCCCCCCATAGAACTGAATTTGAATTAGAAATTTTGTTTTGAATACACAATATAGTTTATCTTTTAAAAGTAAATAATTTCCTAGAAGGAAGGGGGTGTGGGGATCATGGTGTGTACACACCTTTTGTGGGTGGGACACAATTATAAGAGAGATGACTTTACCCAACAAATGCAATCAATGTAACCTGGTTCCTTGTACCCTCAATGAAGCCCTAACAATAAAAAAAAGAAAGAAAGAAAGAAAACATTGCCTTGACATTTAAAAAAAGTAAACAATTTTTCTAGCTCTGTCTTCTAAAAAAACTCAAGAACAATGACAAACGCAGTGTCAGTGGCACCCTAATTGTGATTTCTAAATACCATTTTCCACTATAAGGAAGTGAATCAACTTGGAGAGATGGCCGATTCCAGGTCTAAAATCAGAAACCTGCACACGGAGGGACCAACCTATGACTCAAAGGTGGGAAAATCTTTCCATCAATAAGAATAAAAGTTGCAGTAGATTACAAGCACTTGTTTCTATGCTCATAGTGATTTTTTTTAAACACCATCATTGGTTACTTTTGGTAACTAACTCAAGAGTTGAAGAAACCCACTCATTACTTTGACATGTAATAAACAAAAGAAAAGAATGCAGCATTTATTTTGGCTTTCCAAAGGGGCTGTAAGTCAGGGCCACCAAATTGTTTATATGGGAAAGTTTCTCTTTCTAGATTTATTCCCGCAAATAAAGCACGATAAAGTTAGAATGCCATCATGTTGCAGCCAAATGAATTAATGTATCTAGACAATGTATTTCTACGGCTGCTCCTAAGGGAGAGACAACTGGACAGACAGCACCAGACAGCACATAACTAACTTTGAAGTCTTAGCAAAAAAAAAAAAAAAAAAAGAAAAGAAAAAGAACCTGATCAAATCTCTAGGTCTAACTACCAATTTGCATGGACCACAAGGGATAGAGAAACACCTTAAATGCGACCAGCGCAACATGTGGAACAGTCAGGAGTATTGCAGGCTACAGAACTCCTCTTGGATCAATAGAACTGCTGTCAAACTACTAAATCCTGAATGAATCCTAAACCCAATTGAATGACACATTCATTTTCAGCGCAGCTGAGCCATCTAACTGCTCAGCTTGTTCCACCCCTTCCTGCCTTCTACAACTGTATTCTTAAAATGAACCCCGTTAAATAAAGTTCCTGAGCATACCTATTCCTTCAGAAAAAGCATCCTGCACATTCGTAAGATAGTACTGAATTTCCTCTCTAGCTGTGGTGCACAAGTACTTTCCACCAGAGTTCCCCTGACACACCACTGAACTTGAACCTGTATTTGATGAGACTAAGGAGAGAATTAAGTCTAGAGGAATTTCGACTCTATTCAAGAAGAAAGCTGCTGTGACATGTCCTTTTCTATCCTTTCCGTATGTCGGACAACATTCAGACTAGAAGATACAATTTATAATTCACAGAGCTTTTGTTTTTTTACTTGAAAACGGAAGCTTAGAAAATATCTCGTGACTTTTCAACAGGAAAGAGATCTCTATTATATTGTTAACATAGCATTAAAGGGATGAAACAATTTCTTAAAAGACGGTCTAAAAAAGGCAGAACAGCTCTCCTGCTTCTCATAATGTCTCAATCTTTTCCATATTTAGTGAGCAAGAGTCAAAAATATCAAAACTCCTGGGAAATTCTCAGTAAAAGTATTTTTGCTCAGCATAATTTAGTTCCATTTGTGGCTTTATCGTGCAATACTCAGGATCCCTTCTACTTGGAAGAGAGAGAGATTGGAAACATGACTGCCACTCAATAGTCCAAGTATTCCTTTATCATTTGGCCATTTTCTAGCATATTAATATGACTTTAAGAAGTCAGATCAAAAAGAATGGGAGTATAGCCTAAAATAACAATGAAACATACTAAGCTGTGTTTCACCATCTTTTATACCAGTGTTGATAGAGGGAGATCTTGTATAATCTATGACTAGACATCAAAGGAAGCAAATTTATGATAAACAATATTATTCAGACAGAAGGACACTGATTTTAATTGCTCTTAATTTATACTGCAAGCCAGAGAAAAGGCAAGACTCTGGAGAAAGGAATGATTTTTTTTTTTTTTTAACCAAAAATCCTAGATCATGACATCTGTGAAGAGAGCGGGGTTCTGCGTAAGCTGTTCTCTAAAGCTAAAAGGAGATGTTTTTCCTTTTTCCCAAATAGTTATCTACATCTACTATCTTGTGATCTTGACCCATACTCAAATATGAGCTCTAGACCAAGATTTTTATTTACTAATGGTGAGCACAGGACTCAAAATGTCAGCTAAGAAATGCATTTAGTAAAGTATAGCTGAAGCAACAAGAGTTTTTTTTAAGGTGTGATGTTTGCTCTTAATGTTTTGTGCATTCTATTTGTAGAGTCTATTAGTAATAGCTGATTTAAAAGTTAGTATAGGCTGGGCACAGTTGCTCACACCTGTAATCCTAGCACTTTGGGAAGCCAAAAGTCCAAGACCAGCCTGAACAAGAGTGAGTCTCCACAAAAAATAGAAAAATCAGCCAGGAGTGAGCACATGCCTGTAGTCCCAGCTACTTGGATAGCAAAGGCAAGAGGGTCACTCCAGTTCAGGAGTTTGAGGTTGACACCACTGTACTCTTGCCTAGGTGACAGAGCAAGATCCTATCCAAAATAAATATTTTTTCAATAAATAAAATAAATGTACCATACAAACTGGAATTATTTTATTTTATTTTTTTTTGAGACAGTATCTTGCTGTGTTGCCCAGGCTGGAGCACAGTGGCTATTCAGAGTCACAATACTAGAACACTACATCCTCAAACTCCTGGGCTCACATGATCCTCCTGCCTCAGCCTCCCAAGTAGTTAAGACTATACATGTGCCACTGCACCAGGCTAGAATGAATTTTAGAATGAAGATTATCCCCAAATGACCTATCTGCTACTTTTTAAATTGCCACGCAGATGCTACAGACAAGATTCATCATGCTCAGTGATCTCAGGTTTTAATTTAAATATACAGTCATACAATTTGAGAATTTTTTAGTTTAATGGAATCCTAAAAAAATATAATCCTGGAATGTCTTTTGTCACGTCACTGGGGCTGTACGTCTGAAGGACTGTGTTGACTCTCTGCTCAATGGGAACAGAGAGTTTTCAACAATTAAGGCTGCTACTGCCAGCTCTTGACCTCTGGAGGGGTGGGTGGGCAAGGAGGGGGGAGAGCGGGAGAGGAACACATGTACCACAGATTTGCCACCCCTGCTCAGGTCCAACATCCCATCTGGAGGCGAAAGATTCAGATCTATTTCTAGACTCTTCCATGAGCTAGTCTGGCTCAGTAACATTAGAAAGCACAAATAAGTCACCCCCAACATTTGAGCCTGGGTTTACTCATCAGCAGGCAAATAAAAATAGTAATTAGTAATACCTGCTCCAGCACTCACAGAGGGCTGCTGACAACACCCATAAGACTACGTTCAACCAAGGGCTTTATAATCCCTAAGCACTATAGGAATATCAGTTTGATTTCATTAAAAATAATAAACTATCCCATATAGATGGCTACTTATCTTTCACCTAAGTGGAACTGCTGGCTGTCACCCATACATGAACATTCCACTGCGATTAGGAAATAAATCCAGATGGAACCGTTTTAAAGCATTGCAATGGTGGTGTTCTGTTTTGTTTTTTAAGAGGTGACTGTGTTGGAAAGTTTCTATTTATTAATTATGTGTGTTTATACATCCCTTTACCTACCATGAGTTTGAAGCAATGTACAAATCCTATAAAAAGTACACAAGTCGTAGAAAGGCAAACAAACAAAAAAAGGTACAAAAACAATAGAAAAAAGGAAAGGGGCACAAGCAGTCAGACAGGAAGCAAGTTCGGGATCTGAGCTTCCTGGCAACCAAGAAAAAAATAAAGCAATACAGTTATATAATTATTTTTTTCAGCAAAGAGACAAAAGGTTTACTTAAAAACTGGGATTAAAAGAAATTTTCTTCATCATGTTAAAAATAGTCACTATTTTACCATTGAGACTTCTATTTGCCCATGTAAATGGGGACCCAGCTGACATCTCTCCAGAGACCTCCAAATATGAAAGAGTTCCTATCACCCAGCATGAGGATATACTTTGATTCTAGCACAACATCAATTTCAAATTCATAGAGCCATGCCCAAGGGGCAGGCAGCACAGAACCCTATTAAGAGCATGAAACTGAGAATCTAAAACCAGTTCAAGTCCCAATCCCCCCGTTGGTGGGCTGTGTGGCCATGGGCAAATATTTTAATTCTCTCATCTATAAGAGGGAATAATTATGCTTGCCTTGGAGAATTGTAATAAGGAATAAACAAGTCAATTTGGCAGACACTTCATCTGTAAAGCACTAATGACATGCTCGTTATTATTAACCCTCATGTTTTACAGTCCATGAATGTATCTAATGTAGCAATGCCCAAAGTATTAATGTATTCAACGCATGCTAATCCCATATGTTCTCTCTTAGGGATTTAAAGTGTACATTAGTTATTTTAGTCCCTTCAGCCTAATATAACAAAATGCCATAGACTACACAGACTGAGAAACAACAGAAATTATTTCCCACAGTTCTGGAGGCTGGGAAGTCCAAGATCAAGGCAGAGCAGATGTCTGGTGAGGGCTAGCTTTCTGGTTCACAGTCGGCTACCTTTTTGGTTCATCCTTACATGGGGGAAGGAACAAGTCAACTCCCTGTGGCCTGCTTTATTGGGGCACTAACCCCAATTGTGAATACTCTTCCCTTGCAACCTAATTGCCTTCAAAAGACCCTACCTCCTAATACCATCACTTTGGGGACTGGGATTTCAACACAGTAATTTGGAAGGGACACAAATATTTAGTCCATACCACTGGCATATTACAGAACTGAAAAGCCCTAAAGCTAAAATGCTCTGTTTGGTTTGTTTCAATTCCCCATTTCCAGGCTTATTTGACTAATCACTTCACTTTCCATCTGCTTGACCCTATTCTGTGATCCATCCTTTGGGAACATTATCTGAACTCTGTGATCCCCAACCAGGGGTGAATTTGACCTCCAGGAGACCCATGGAATAGCCAAACACGTATTTGGTTATCACAACTGGGGTCAGGGCAAGGGCTGAGGTGTGACCGTCATCTACTGGGGAGAAGCCAGAGGGGCTGCCAACCATCTTACCATACACAGGACAGTGCCCCACAACAAAGAATTATTTGACCCAAAAGCCAGTTATCCCAAAGTGAAGAAACCCTAACTAACCCCTTCTTGAAACTATTTGTATTTCTAACCTATATATTCCTAGAGGGTTAACAGTCCCAGAGTGTATTATCCTCTATGATAATACTTTCCTTCCCTGCACTCCAGGCATCATGGGCCTAGTTCACATATCTGCAGAGTTCCAGGACTTCACCAACAATCCCCCCACCACCTCCCATCCGGGCCCAGTCCTCTGGGAGATTTGCCAACTTGGATAGACCTCTTCCCTGCTTTGTGCATTCTCAGTCGCAGGCGTATGCTCACAGCTGTACCCATGTGATCATGTCACTGTAGTGCCCCCCGCCAATGTCCTTGCACCCCTCGGTACTGCCTGCCTCTGCCCTTCCTCCAGGCACAGCAGGTCTTTCTTAAAGGACAATGACCAGATCTACACTCAGAATTCCAGGAACAAGGGATGTTTGCAATGAGCTGGATGCTTCCTAAGAGAAACCACCAATATGTCTCCTGAGTCACAATAAAGAGCGAGAAAGTGTCACCTCATAATTGCCATTTGGATGATGGCTTTCAATGGGTCATGCATACAGCTGTCAGCTAAAATGGGTTGCAAATGTAACTTTATTAACTTTTTGGAATTAAACCTAAATTCTCTTTGCTGCTTCCATTCTGCTCAATGGCAGAAATTTAATCTCAGTAAATTCAGGATCCCTATAGATTGCCATTTCCTTGGGGTGTCCAAGAGGTCAGGGGAAGGGGTCACCAGGTCCTCCATGTCACTCCAGGCAGGTCTTCTGCCACGTGGTCCCTGTTCCTACCGTCTCCACACTCTTTCTGTACTTCATCCCTGTGGCCAGCAGGATGACCTCCAGGAGACCCACGGCCATCTCTAAATGCTAACTAGCATCTCAGACCTTGCCCTAACTCCGGTTGTGATAATCGAATACATGTTTGGATATTGCCAGGGGTCTCCCCTCTGCCCTCAGTTTCCCAAATCTATGTGGGGAGCCTCCTTCCTCGGCACAGCCAGTCCAGAGAGCAGCTGAGCCCAGGAACCCACGACTCTTCTCTGCCTCAGCTCTGCTCTAGGGCAGCTTTTCTCTGCCCGTTTTTGTTCTTTGTTCCACGCATCTTATAGTCTCCACACCCTCAATCCCCTTAGGAGCCATGCTTTTGAAACTCCAAAACTTAAGCTTTTGAACCTCAAAAGCTTTTCTATTTGTTTCTCAAATTTTTACCATTTCAACCAGCAGTTTCAAAAGTGAGCGTAGGCTCTTAGCTTTCCGTCTGCATTTTTGCCGAGTCATTCATTCATCAAGAAAATAGAAGCAGAATGTCCTCAGCCAGGATTCAGACAAGGGCTAACGGCAGAAGGAAATGAGGGGGAAAACACTGGCTAACTCTCAGAATGTGATTATCTCACAGCGGTGAGCTTCCTGCCACGGTGGGTCCACTTCAATGGCCCCTCTGCATCTTGTATCCAATCTCGACAAGGCTTAACGTTTCACTCCCTGAAAGGTCAGGTGTGGGAGTAACAAATAGATCTCTCACGGACCAAATTGAATTGATTGGTAGCGGCTGCCTGGAGTAGTGTTGAAAAGGTTTTTCAGGCCTCAGCTGGGCTCAGTGGGCAAAAATGGCTTAAACACATTCACTGTGAGAGATGTGATAGCTTGCAGGCCAGCAGCTCGCCATCACTGACTTGGTGTCACCTGCAAACTGGGAGATGGTTCCGGAACTGCACTTGTCCAGATCATATAAGTAACTATTTTGTTAGAGGACTTGACAGAAAGCCTACCAAAAGTGGGACCCTGAGTATAGAGGGTGCCAAGAGACAGAATCATTCCAGGAGCAGCACCCCAAGAGGTGCCCTCTGAGACTGGTAATGAGATGGGCAGGTGCTGGGGTCCCCTGGACGTTGTCCTCCCTTCGCCCGAGCTCCCAGGCCTGCTTTCAGCCAAGACTGGGGGGTTTCTGGGCTCCGTATCTTCTGGTGTAGGCACAGTGAATTTGATTGCACAAACCAGTTATTTACTCCGTGGGCAGCAGGAACCAAGATGGTTTTTAAGTGGAGGGAAGACAAGATAAGAGAGGGCCTTTAACAACATTAGTCCAGCAGCTGTGGATACAGCAGATGGAAGGGGAGAGTTTAGCGGCGAGGATTCTTCCTGGAAGTGTGCTGAAGTGGTCCGCGCAAGAGGTGTTCATGAGTGGAATACGTGCGGAGGCGAGGCCAGCAGGCCACCCTCACCGACTGCAAACCAAACCAAAGACCTCGCAGAAGCACAAGTGTCACCACTTTTCCTGACAATGCCTTGTGCCTGTAGCCTCTGCCTTCACTTTTAGGGGAGCAAAGAATATGCCAAAGTCAACACGCCTTAGTATAGAATGTTGTCAGACTGGCCTGATTTAGGGAGACCGCGTTGGGGGCCTTTAAGGAGACATGCCCACTTCCAGGTGCCTGCATGTCCAAGGGGAACTCCCAGGGCATAGGATGCCGCGGGCTCCTCACTCTGAGAGAGGTTGGTACCGGGGCACGGCAGTGACTGTCCCTTTTGGTGTCTCCAGGGCTGCGGATAATTCCTCCAAGGAGTAAGTCAACTCTTCCCGCTGAGACAAACTAAACCAGAAACTCAAAAACAAAGGTGGGCACTGCGCAGAAATGACATTACCAAGGAAACATACCCTCCGGCCTTGGCCTGCTTTTTTGAGGCAGGCCACACGGGGTGGGGGCTGCTCACCGGGCCTGAGGGTGGAGCAGAAGGGCAGACACAGTGGGAGCCACTCAGCGCAGTGGGGTTTCCTCCCTTCAGAAAGGAGAGGGATGGCCTCTTCTTGTCACCTAAGTTTGGGGTCCCCAAACTCATCTCCTCTCCTTCCTGCTCCTCACATTGACTTGCCTTTTTCTCTTCATTTCTATCTCATCTTTCCTCCCCAAGCTGCCTTCCTTTCCTCTCATCCTTCTGCTCAAACTTGGTAACAACAGAATGTGCTTCTTGGTCCCCCTGAACAAACCTCTAGCTGACAATTTGTGCCCACCTCTCCCAGGTCCGCAACCCCAGCATGAACCAGGCAGGCACCCCTAGATAGCTCTGGTTACCCCGAGTCTCTTCCTTCACACACTGCTAATGCTCCATCAGCAGTCAGGAAGAGAGGAGGATCCTGTAGGCCGAGCTCAGCCCGCCTCGGCCCGGCTCTGCCAGCGTCCCTCACTGAGCACAGGCAGGGTGACAGACCAGCAGCTGGCAAGCCGCAGTCAGTGGGTCATTCAGCAACTCACTCCGCCCTAGCACAGGACATAGACAGGTGAGGAGGTCACCACCCCTGTGGGGTAGCCTAGGGGACACAGGCCTCACTGCACAGTTCCCAGGACGGAGGAGGCTGAGAACCCAGGGAGGAGAGGTAAGAAGAGAGAAGGGGCACTTCAGGGGGGGGATGAGTAGCGGGCCCCAGCTGAAATGCGGCAAGGCCATCTGGGGGGCAGTGAGTGCACCAGCCAGCCTGAAAGAAACAGAGAGTTTGTGCTCAGGGTAGTAAGAAGGAAAGCTGGGAAGCTCAGCAGGAGCTAGTTTGTAGAGGGCCTTGAATGCCAAGGGGAGAGGAGCATTGTCAAAACGATGTGTGAGGAAATATCAAAGGATCTTTCTTGCCATGGCTAAACTGGCGCCCACTAAGGCCAAAAAAAAAGCAGCTACAGAACACAGGCACAAAAAAGTGGTGCGATGCCACGTGCCCCTAGGGCATATTGACGGGTGTCCCACTGGAGTGCCACACCTCAGGCTCTGTGAGCCCTTCTGCAGGGAAGGGACCCAGGAGTTAGGAGAGACAGGCCCCGGAGCACAGTGGTTTTTCCTCCTGTGCTTTGGGGATGGACTCCACGGAGATGGGAGAACTTGAAGAAAGGGAAGGAGGCAGGCCATTCCCTGCTTAGGCAGCAGGGTGCTGGTAGGAGGGGCGTGGGGAAGGAAAAAAGAGGCACAGCAGGTGAAGAGAGAGGACACCTGGGGAGCACCTAGCTGCCACTATTTGGTACAATGTTGTGTCACTTGGCATGGGCCACAAGCACACCTCAAAAAGTAGCTAGCCTTAAAGACACAAAGGCTACATATTGTATGATTCTGTTTATAGGAAATATACAGAACAGGCACATTCATGAGACAGACAGATTAATGGCTGCACGGACCGGAGGGATGGGGAGGATGAGGAACGATTGCTTAGTGGATAGGGGGTTTTCTTTTGGGGAGAAGCAAATGGTCTGGAACCAGATAATGGGGATAGTCACACAACATTTATACTAAATGTCACTGAATTGTATACTTTAAAATGATTAAATTGGCAAGTTCCATGTTATGTGTATTTTACCACAGTAATTTTCTTAAAAAAATAAATAAATAAATGGGCTTCAGCCATCTGGTCATCTGCCTGGCTGAGGGCTGCCTGTGAGGGCTGTGATCCAGCAGCAGGCAGGCGGGCAGGCAGGCAGACAGGGATCTTCAGGCTGGTATCAGAGATCCCTTGCCAGAGAACTGGGCCATGCTGGCTTTCTGAAGAGGTCACACGCATTCCCTGTGTTAGCCGTCAGCATTTCTCTGCATATTTCCAGAGCACCCCTCTGGGCACAGGGGAACTTAAACCATACCACTGAGGTCATTGTGACTAGGCTAAAATTTAATCCTGGTTAAGATCACGTTGAAAAGTTTCTGTCAGAGCTATGCGTCTCAGGTGACCCAGAAGATTCCAAGGACAAAGTGCAAAGGGCAGCTCAGTCACAACACAACAGTCCTGCAAATGCCTGTTGACACTAACGATCTGTCTTTCACAAGAAAGCAGGAAAATCTTTTAAGAACAGGAAGACTTTTCAGTGGTAGTAACAAAGGCTACTGTATCACATCTCTGGCTCCCTGGAGGCTGACTGGGTCTAGTTCAAAAATTTCTTTCCAGTTACTGTTGCCAGGAGGATTTAGAACAGCAAACAGTGGTGGTCAGTCCAGGTGAAGCTGCCTGTTTTTCATCCTTCTTTCTGGGCATTTTGGAGAAATCAGCGTCTGACTTTCCAACCACAGCCAACTGTAGTCAACCAGTGTACAGCATTTATTTCAAAGGGTTAGCCCTCTGCAAAACCACTCCTTAGAAGAGTTAGAAAGGAGGATTCCTCCTCCTTGCAGTTGGAAGGGTATGCAGGTGAGCATCTGAGAAGGCCGGGAGCATCAGGATCCCTAGAGGGGACTAAGTGAGACGGCACAGACTGCTGCAATAGCATGGAGGGAAACAGCTTAGAAAAGCTGGAAGTGGTGAGCTGGCTTAGAGGGTTAGCTGGACTTTGCCAGGAAAGTGAGCTTCAGAATTCAACCTGCTCAATGATCTATCACCAAAGTCAGGGACCAGAGTACAGCTGTGCAAATTGTCTACTGCACAGACTCCCCTCACCCCCAAACAGCAGTTGAAATCCAGAATGCTCTCCACTCACGGGGCAGTGCACCCTGACATGCAGGTGTGTCTGCCTAGAAGAAAAGGTGATTTTTTTTTTCTTTGCACAAAGATGTTATCTACTTGTCAATCCAGTTCTCTAGGGACTGCACTGCCCAGAGGTAGAAGGAGGGGTCTATTTCTTATTCTAACAAAGATGTTACCTGTGCTTACAGCATCACTGCCCAAAATCTTTCTAGTTGCAAATGATGCATTTACTCTTCTTGTCTTGCCAGAAAGAACAAATGGAAGAAATTCAGAAAAGATGACAATAGTAATAACAATAACAGTAAGAATCCCTCATTTTTGTTTAGCCCTTACCATTTTAGAAAGTACTTTCCTATCTAGACACTCATTCAAACCTCAGAGTGGAAGTTATATGCAAGTTATATACCAGGTTCAAACCAGATAAAGGTATCCTTTCACATTTAACAATTGTGGAGCTGAGACTCAAATCTCAGTTTTCTGATTTCAAATTCTCTACTCTTTGTGAAAAATAAACCAAAAGAGAATCTCCAAGTTGAGGAAGGTTTCTAGGCATCAAGTTGGACAGCCAGCACCTTCTCGCCTGTCTCCTGGGTAACAGAACAGTGATTTTCCTCTGGGACCTGCTGCCGATCTCAGTCTAAGATTCTTCAGCCCAGGGAAAGACAAGCAGCTCGGGGTGGCCATGCAGAGCATCACTGTCATAGCTGGTTCCTGCAGTCCAACCAAAGCCAAGAGAGGCAAGGAGGCATTGGCAGCAAGTGAGATGAGTGTAGGCCCAACTCTACCACTTGTCCCTTGCTCTTATGCATGGAAGCTTAGTCTGGAGCTCTTGGCCACTGTCCAGCCTTCATATGGGACGTGAGAAAGCCAGTGTGGATAAAGGCAAGCCAAGAGGTAGCATTCTGGTGACATCATTTGAACATCTGTATTAAGTCATATACCCGAGTCCTTTTTATTTATTTGAGCTGATATATTTCTTTTATTATTTAGGCTCAAATTGCATCATCTGTCACTTGCAACTAGAAGTGTCACTAGGCAACTACAATTGCATCATCTGTCACTTGGCTGGTTCGAGTACGTTCTTCCTTTTCTGTCTCATAAGCCATATGCAGACTCAGGCAATGCCAATCGCAGCACTAGAACCAGCATAAGGTTGAATCACCAAAGACTGAGCCACAGAAATTGCCTCAGTGCTGTTCCATGGCTAACCACCAACTCTTCTCAGTGCCTGGAAAAGTTAAAAACTAATTCCCTTTTGTCCAGATGCCCAAGGGGTATCTGGTGTGCTGGACATTGTGAGGCAGTGGTGTGGTATAATAAGAATACACTTAAGTAGAAGTTAAGCTGTGCTCTAATCATGCCTGGACACCTGCATCAGATAGACCCTGACAGGGAAAAGATGTCTCCCAGTGGTAATGTGGAAGTTATATGCAAGAGAGAAAGAATCTTCTCCCTCAAACATGGGATGTGAGTACTCCCCTTAGGGCCATCTGCCACCACTGGATCAACAGCAGTTGCCAGGAGAATGTCTGTGTTGATTGACTTAGACTAACCAGGATCTACCAGGGGGCTGGAATTTATGTCATAATGCAGAGGGAGAGAGCTCCCAAATGGTAATCTATCAAGAAGTTTCTAGAAGTAGAAACTAGATATTGGGTAAGATCAAGAATGTCATCACGATGAAGACTTTACCTCTTTCACATTTACATGGATGGAGCTGGAACATATTCTTCTTAGCAAAGTATCTCAGGAATGGAAAAAAAAGTATCCAATATACTCAGCTCTACTATGAAGCTAAATTATAGCTTTCACATGAAGGCTATAGCCCAACAATAGCAAAAGACCGTGGGGAAAGGGCCAAGGAAGAGGAAGGGAGGGGGGAGGTTAGGGTGGAGGGAGGGTAATGGGTGGGGCCACACCTAAGGTGCATCTTAGATGGGTACAGGTGAAACTTACTAAATGCAGAATACAAATGCCTACATACAGTAACTAAGAAAATGCCATGAAGGCCACGCTGAACAGTTTGATGAGAATATTTCAGATTGTATATGAAAGCAGCACATTGTACTCTTTGATCGCACTAATGCACACAGCTATGATTTAACAATAAAAATAAATAAATAAATAAATAAATAAATAAAAGAATGTCATCACAGGGCCGTGTGTGGTGGCTCACACCTGTAATCCTAACACTGCAGGAGGCCAAGGCCTGAGATTACCTGAGCTCAGAAGTTTGAGACCAGCCTGAGCAAGATCAAGACACATTATCTCTAATAAAAATAGAAAAATTAGCCAGGTGTGGAGGTGGACACCTATAGTCCCAGCTGCTCAGAAGGCTGAGGCAGGAGGATCACCTGAAATCATGAGTTTGAGTTGCTATGAGCTAGGCTAAAGCCATGGCACTAGCTTGGGGCAACAGAGTACGACTCTATCTCATAAATAAATAAGTAAATAAATAAATAAATAAATAATCACAGGCCAAGTGTGGTGGCTCACCCCTGTAATCCCAGCACTTTGGGAGACTGAGGAAGGAGGATTTGCTTGAAGCTAGGAGTTCAAGATTGACCTCAGCAAAATAGAAAGACCCTAGTCTCTACCCAAAAAAAGTGTGTCATCACAATCACTGTTTGACCATGTGAACCTGGGCATATCCCTGTAACTCCTCTTCTACAAATTGAAGAGGGCAGAATCAAGGACATCTATACTCCCTTTCTACTCTCATGTGCTATAACTCTGTTAACTCCTAACTCAAAGCAAGAAAGCCAAGGAGACAGCATGGCAAGAAGGGAAAATTAATGTTAGCGGTAATTGCTCAGTTCATTCATTTCAAACTTGCTTCATTTGGGGCGAGCACTCTTGATAGGACAGAGGTGTGTTTAGGAAAACCCAAACACCAGGTCTATAAAACACATACGCTTAAATGAGACTGCACCTACTACATTTGCTTTACAAAGGGATCTACCACAGCTCTTTTCTGTTTCCTGATTATTTTTAGATGCTAAGATGCAGTGATGTCTTAAATTTGAAGAAACTGATCTTGCAATCTTTTGATTTTTCTGGTCTTTTTTCTTTCTTTCTCTCTCTTTTTTTTTTTTTTTGGAATCCTGCTGTTTTTTACATTTGAGACAACATTATAAGGTATTTTGTGCAATGAGTGCGGGAAGGAACTAAGATGACTTTCCAAGAAAGTGTGGGAAAACAAACAACATGGTTCGGTAGCCTCCAGCATAAATCAAGTTAGCATAGCTTCCCTTATCACGCCTGGCCTTTATTAAGGACACTTGTGTCCAAACAACAGCTTTCTCCTTTCCCTCTGATATTTGTGCTCCTCTGGCATATGCTGAAGTTGTAAAGTGAGGAAGCAACGTGGCAGGTATATCTAGTAATTTCACAGCCGAAATTTCATCTCAAGGCCTGGTAGCCTCTAAGACCTTGAGGACAAAGCAGTCTTAATCCAAGCTGGCATTTAGCACCTTCTTCTCCCATAACAGTTTCCAGACTCCTCTCACCTGCCCACTACCTTGTGCCTTCTTTGATAGCACTTGCTGCGTGTACCAGCAACTCTGTCTACATCTGTATACCTCCGTGCTGCTGCGGCCTGTGTTCTGGCTTCAGACAGACCCTCTGGATGCTGAAGCATGCCTGCCAGCTTGATTCAGAGGTTTTTCCAGACTCCAGGCCAGACACGGTGGCTCATGCCCATAATCCCTAGCACTTTGGTAGGCTGAGGCAGGAAGATTGCTTGAGCCTGGGAGTTTGAGACCAGCATGGGCAATATAGCAAGACCCCATGTCAGCCAGTCACCAGCCTATAATCCCAGCACTCAGGGAGTCTGAGGCAGAAAGATCTCTTGAGCTTAAGAGTTTGAGACCAGCCTGAGCAAGAATGACACCTCTGTCTCTACTAAAAATGGAAAAATTAGCCAGGCATTTTGATGAGTGCCTACAGTCCCAGCTATTCAGGAGGCTGAGGTGGGAGGATCGCTTGAACATAGCAGATTGAGGTTGCTGTGAGCTAGGCTGACACCACAGCTTTATAGCCTGGGTGACAGAGCAAGACTCTGTCTCAAAAGAAAAAATAATTATGGCTCAATGCCCGTAGCATTGAGTGCTACGGTGGCACAGTGGTTACAGTGCCAGCCACATACACCGAGGGTGGCAGGCTCGAACCCAGCCCAGGCTAGCTAAACAAAATAATAGCAGGGCATTGTGGTGGGTGCCTGTAGTCCCAGCTACTTGGGAGGCTGAGGCAAGAAAATTGCTGAAGCCCAAGAGTTGGAGGTTGCTGTGAGCTGTGACAGCAGAGCACTCTACCCAGGGCAACATAGTAAGACTCTGTCTCAAAAGGAAAAAAAAGAAAGAAAGAAAAAAGAAATAAACAAGACCTCTCTACAAAGAATAAAAACAAAAGAATTAGCCAGGCCTGGTAACTTGTGCCTGTAGTTCTCACTACTCAGGAAGCTGAGGCAGGAGGATCACTTGAGCCCAATAGTTCGAGACAGCAGTGAGCTATGACTATCACTGCACTCCAGCCTGAGCAACAGATTGAATCTGTACCTTAAATAAAATTAATAAAATCAAATAGAATTTTAAAAGAGGTGCTGCTAACTCAAAATATCCATACTAGAGCAGGTTATGTTCTTTTAAGCCCAGAACATTTTCCCAGGACATCTTCCCCACCTGGCATGTCCACTCCCTGGAGCTAAGGAAACTCCAGAAGAATAAACTGGCATGTTTTCCAGTGCTTCGCAGCTCCGCTTCCTCAAGCAAGGTGGCCAAGAGCAGAGAGTCAATCCATACAATAATGAGGATAAAAGTAAGTGGTGGAAACGGACTGGTTAAAAAATCTTGATTTTAAATAGGTTCCCACCTCCACACAGCTTTGGAGTTCACAAAACGATGACCCATTTATCTAATCCCCAATGTGCTTTTTGGCTTTCAATGTTCTTAAAACTGAGAGATTCTGCATATAAATCCTAATGTGGGGGGGAGGGGGGACTAGTAGAGGAGGAGGAGGAAAAGAGAGAAGAAAACAGAAAAGAAAAGAGGAGGAGAGATAGGGAAGGAAAGGGGAGGGGAGACGGGAAGGGAAAGAGAAAGTCTGGCAGATTAGGTCCAGATTCATTTAGCCACAATCAGCCAGAGCTAGGTCACCGTTACCCCTGGACACAGGGCTCCCTCCTCACCCTGGGCCCACCTGCTTATTCTCCTGTTGTCCTACGTCCTGCCCATCTCCTCCAGTACTTACCTGCCTGACCCTCCCTCAGGCCAGGCCTGTGAGGTTGCAAATCCTAGTCTACAAAGCTCTCTCCCTCCTCCACCCCAACCCCGGCTGCAGAATCCCAGCACCCTGCAGAGGGGGCAAGGGAAAGACTTTACCTTCTCCCCAGTTGTCATCATAACACAAGCAAAGGATTTTCTTTATTATAAAGTCCTATTCTGCAGCATGTAGAAAGCCAATTAAGGGCTGGGCACAGTGGCTCAGGCCTGTAGTCCCAGCACTCTGGGAGGCCAAGGCAGGTGGATCACCTGAGCTCAGGAGTTTGAGACCAGCCTGAGAAAGAGTAAGACCCCATCTCTAAAATAGCTGGGCATTGTGGGGGGCATGTGTAGTCCCAAATACTCAGGAGGCTGAGGCAAGAGAATCAATTGAGCCCAAGAGTTTGAGGTTGCTGTGAGGTATGACACTACAGCACTCTATCAAGGGTGACAAAGTGAGACTCTGTCTCAATAAAAAAAAGAAAGAAAGAAAGAAAGAAAGAAAAAAGAAGGAAAGTCAATTAAGCAATGATGACCTATTAAACAAAGGCTGGATTTAGTTGTTTTTCTTTTTTTCCCTTGGATCTGATCTGATCAGATCATACAATTACAACATATTATAAGGAACTAAGAAGATTCTGAAATCCTAACACCAGGTTACACCCCAGACTATATATAATTCAGAATCACTAGAGGTGAACACCAGTCATCAATACTTTGTTTTAATGTATTTTTTCAATTTTGTATCGATAACATTTGTACACATTTATGGGATACGTGCAATCTTTTGTTACATGTGTAGAATGTGTGACAATCTCAAATCCCCAGGTCCCTCCGGTGAACATCCAAGTCTGAGAACGCTGCCTTCAAGTCTGCTCAACCCCAGCAGTAAAAGAAAGGTGAGTGTGCCATTGTCCTACTCTGGACTGTAGAAAAATAAAATTGCTACCCACAGCTTTAAAGTATAATGATTCCTGAGCTAGGAAGGAATCTCAAAAAGGATTCAGAGCTTTAGTAACAGGAACTAGCCAGAATGGGAAGTCTCACTCCTAAGAGATTCTAACTAAATCATGCTCTTCTGAAGGAAGGCCGTTACCCACTCCCCTCCCATGAAGACCAGGGGGCAAGTCTCAATTCTGGAAGCGCCCCCAACCAGAGCTGTTTATAGGGCTTCTTAGCAGAAGGTCACTGCAATTATTTTATTATGATTTTTACCACAGAAAAATTTAACTAGAAGGGGCTAAGAGGGAACCTGAAATGTTGCAAATATTCACCAGGCAGAAACACGTAAGCAAGAAGGACACCGTCAGCTGGAGAAGCTTTAACTTGGAGCTGCCCCAGAGGTGTATCCACGTGTGGCCTGGGCCCAAGACTAAGTGCAGGCCCAGGAAGTCATCTTGGGCAGCCAAGGGACATTTAAGGTGAGGCAGGGATTTAGTTCAAAGCATAACCTGTTCTATTAACAGCATTTTAAAATGTTCCCCAACCTCTGACTTTTGGAACTGATATTCTAAGAATCCAAGGCTAAACGCTGGAGGAAAAGAAAATATTCCTACCACTGGCTGAAGAATATTTGGTCATCCTTGACCCAGGGTGAAGATGAGTACTATTAATACATTGGGAAGCAAGCATTTATTCTCTCTCTACTCAATCATACCTCTAAATAACTTGAGGGCTGCAAAGCACTATTAGCCACCAAAAGTTAGGCTTAGGGCAATGCAGGATGACTAAAAAAGTTTGGTCTCTAATTTCTAGCTGGTGCTTATTAAATATACCCCAACCGATTGATAGATCAATTTATAAGAATTTATCAGAGAACAGACAGTGGTTCTGAACAGATGGCAGCCACCGCCCATGCATAGGCGTTACTAAAATGAAGGGTAAAGTAAGTTCTCCTTTCTCTGTCATCACTAATCACCACCACTAACAGTGCGCAAGCCCACTATAGCCTTATAAGCACATTACCATAAAGCTTGCTCAATACAAGGCTTCCATCTCCTTTTGAGCAGAGATGCAAAGCAGACTGGTTGTCCCCAAAGGCTGAGATGAGCCAGCAAAGAAGCACCAGGTGTACCTGAATACCTGGATGGTATCAGCACCGGGCCAGCCCCTATGGAAAGGATTCAACGCAAGAAAAAAGGCAGTGGTCATCTGTGCCCAGAACCATGCTAAAGCAGTGGACTCATTTTAATCTTCTTTAAAATTATTTTTTATTAATCCAGGAGATTATACATATTTGTGGGGCACATGTGGAACTTTGATACATGCATACAATGAGTAATGAACAAATGAGGTTATTCAGTATATTCATCCCCTCAAACGTCATCCTTTATGTTTATGTTGAAAATACTTCAAATCTCTCTTCTAGCTATTTTGACATGTATATAAATTATTGTTATGTTATTAACTATAGTCACACTACCATTCTCCTGTGCTGTTGAATATTAGAATTTATTCCTTCTATCTAAGCATATATTTGCATCCATAACCAACTACTTTTCATCTCCCCTGCATCCCCTTGACCCTCAAACTGACCTGAGCTGGAATGGGCATCAATCTAAGCTAGTTAGGGTCAGGGGGACAGTTTCAGGCCAGATGCCAGAAGGCTGCTCTTTGAGCTGTTGTTCACTTGCAGAGAGTCATAGGGCATGAAGGATTTGCTGTAATAGTTAGAAATCTTTTATTAGTAGTTGTGGGCTAAAGCCGGGAGCGGTGGCTCATGCCTGTATTCCTAGCACTCTGGGAGGCTGAAAGGGGAGGATCCCTTGAGCTCAGGAGTTTGAAACCAGCCTGAGCAAGAGCAATCTCTAAAAATAGCTGGGCGTTGTGGCAGGTGCCTGTAGTCCCAGCTACTCAGGAAGCTGAGGCAGGAAGATCACTTGGACCCAGGAGTTTGAGGTTGCATTCTAGCTTGAGCAACAGAGTGAGACTCTGTCTCAAAAAAAAAAAAAGGTTATGGGTTATAGACATTCCATAGAAATCAACTTTAGCCAAAAGGGAATTGATGGGCTTCAAGATATAGTATTGGCTGGATCTAAGTACTCAAAAGATGTTATCCAGAATTAGTTGCTTTTCATCCCTCAATTCTGATTTCTTCCAGACATCAGGCTTCATTTTCAGATAGGCCCTCTCCAAGGGGTGGCCGTAATAATTGCCAGAAGCTGCAGGCTCACATGCTACCAGCTTAGCAGCCCCAGGTAGTACTAACCTAGCTAGAACCAGCCCACTATAGTCACATCCCTGCCACTGGACCAAGATGTGTGACTAGGAAGATTCAGTCCTCTTACTGGCCAGCCTGTCAATGCCCACTTCTCATTTGAGAAGAGGAGATCGGCCAGCCCTGTTCGACCATGTGCACTAAGAATGGGGAGAGGTACCCAAAAGAAAATTGGGGTGTTTTTCTAGAAGGTGAATGGAAACAAGTGTCAAAAACAATTGGACTGGTTTATGGTTCCTGGAGTTATGACATGCATTCCAACCCCTATTGTAATTGAATTTTCTATGTCTGATACCGAGCAGGCAATTGAATAAATAATTTTATTTTATTTATTTATTTATTTATTTTTATCTTTATCTCCCTTGGTAGAGTGCTGTAACGTCACAGCTCACAGCAACCTCCAGCTCTCCTGGGCTTAGGTAATTCTCTTGCCTCAGCCTCCAGAGCAGCTGGGACTATAGGCACCCACCACAACGCCCAGCTATTTTTTTGTTGTTGCAGTTTGGCTGGGGCCGGGTTCGAACCTGCCACTCTCGGTATATGGGGCTAGCGACCTCCTCCCTGAGCCACAGGCGCCACCCTAAATAAATTAAAGTGAATGAATGAGTGGTTCTGATTGAGGGGATAAAATATGAGCCAAATAAATATTCCAGTTTTTGGTGATGTTACTAAATGGCTAATATAGAAGCACAGATGCAAAAATAAAGGAAGCAATCAGGAGACACCATAAAGAAGAGGCAAGACCTGAACTGGGTCTTGAAGGATGAGGAGGGAAGGCAGGGGGTGCATTCCAGGCATGGGCACAGCAGTGAGATCAAACAAGTCCCAGGTGTCCAGGGACAGAGAGTGAACTTGCCAAGCTGAGCTTTGCATGGGGAAACAGCGGGAAAGGGATGGAGAAGGAAGGCACTGGAATGGCCATCTGAGGAGCTAGAACTGTGTGCTGTAGACACTGGGGTGGGGGGAGAAGGGGGGATTGGCCTTGAAGAGAGGGGGAGAGTTCAGGTTGGGGCATCATGAGTCTGCAGTGTCAGCAGGAGTAAAGTAGGAGAGTGATGTGACAGCGCTGCTTTGGAAAGATAAGCCTGGCAGAGACATGGAGAGGGCCGCACTGAAGGTGGTGAAGATGGTGGAGCTGGCACTACCCCCTCAGACAGCCACTGGCAGCCCCACCTCAGGAGCCCCTTCTTCAGGCCTCCCCAGGCCTCTTTTTCTCCCCTACTTTTCCTGCCTCTATTTTCTGAAATCATGTCAAGTATTTGACTAATATTATATCCAAGAAACTTTCACTTGAGTAGGCTCCACTGAGAGAAGGTTTGAGGGAGATATAGCTCATTCGTTTGACTCTTAAAAATATTTTCCAAGTGGTGTTAACACCTAGATCTGCAAACCAGCTGATGGAATCTCAGCTTCACCATTTACTGGCTATGTGATCGTGGGCAAGTGTTTCTTACCTGTAAAGTGTAGGTAATAAATGAACTTCCCTCAGAGGCTTATTATGGAAATTGTGTTAATAATGTATATAATGTGCCTGACTCCATAAATGTCTATTATCATCATTATTATTATTATTATTATTCGTATCTGAGAACATCTCAAGCAACTCTGCTATAGGACTCACCTAGAGTTCCTCCCAAAGCTAAAAATTCCTGTACACTAAGCAGGCCTTTAGAGATGGGGTTAAGCTCTTCTCCACTAATCCTCAAAAGATACTGACCACTAGTGGGAGCGTGGACTTCCAGAAACCATGGTCCTTTACCTTAGTGTCTTTCAAACTGCCTTTCAAACTGCAGGTTTGAAACACATTCATAGTTGTGCTATCAACTTAGAGGGACCCAACTAGCATTTTTTTTTTTCCATGAAATAAAATAGAATAGAAAATATCAGCATTAGGTAAAGAACACTGTGAGTTAGTTACACAGTTACATACATATGAGTGTCCTGGCTCCCAGATATAGAATGTATTTCCCATTGCGGGTCATGGTCACTATCAGAAGAATTTGAGAAACAGTGCTTTAAACCATGTGCAGGAGGAAACAACCTATTTTGTTTAATTCTCAGACAAACAACAGCAGATCACATCCAGGTGAGTCATTATTCCATATTAAAGAAGAATCAAACCTAGGAGTGGAGGACTAGATTTAACTAGTGACACCCCTGGTGCTAGGAATTCACGCTGTTCCTCAGATTTCTTTCCTCTATGTTTACTAACTATCAGAACCTATCAAGACCCAACCCCGCCCTCCTTTTCTAGGCCTGTAATAACCTGCCCAGCTCTCATGATAGCTGATGGCATTCACTCCCAGGGCCTTTGCTGCTGCCTCTATGGGACTCAATCTTGAACTAGTTCTTTGGCTTTAAACTCCAGAGATGCATTTCTAAATGATGGCTAGAACGCTTTCTCTGGATGTCCCATACGCCTCAAATTCAGTCAGTCTAAAACTCTACTCCTTTTCTTCCCTGTACAAAAAGAAGGTTAAAATAAATAAATAAATAAATAAATAAATAAATCCTGTGTTCCTTTTTATGGCCCCGTTCTCCTTGCAATCATCCAGGTGAGAAAAGTCAGTATGGCCGAGCCTCTTTCTCTCTTCATCACTGCCAGCTTCTAGCATTTCTACCACCCCATGCCTCCTCTGCCCAGCCTACATTTTTCTCACTCTCACACTATTCCAGATGGTCTGTGTCAATTTCTTACTGGTTTCCCTGGGTCCGGTCTCTCACCTTTCCCAGGGATCCTTCCCATGGCCATCAGCTTCGTTACCAAAACACAGACCCACTCATGTCTTTCACTCACATCTTTCTCATCTTAAAAACATGTGATAACTCCCCAAGGACAAGGAAGTAAAATAAAAATATGTAAGCATGATTTCAGCATGCTATAGTAAATGATTCTATCTCAAATGCTAAGCCCAAGTGATCAGTAGTGGCTTCTTCAAGAACTGTGTTGAGAAGGATTCCAAGGCTTCATTCCCACTCGGCCTGCTCAATCTATTTTTTTGCTTCTTTCTGCATATTCTTTTTTTTTTTAGAGACAGAGACTCACTTTATCACCCTTGGTAGAGTGCTGTGGCATCACAGCTCACAGCAACCTCCAACTCCTGGGCTTAGGCGATTCTCTTGCCTCAGCCTCCTGAATAGCTGGGACTACAGGCACCCACCACAGCACCCGGCTATTTTTTTTGTTGTTGCCGTTTGGCCAGGGCTGGGTTTGAACCCGCTACCCTCAGTATATGGGGCTGGCACCCTACCCACTGAGCCACAGGCACCACCCCTTTCTGCATATTCTTTTTTGGATTTTTTTTTGTTTCTTTTTTTCTTTTTAGAGACAGAGTCTTACTTTGTCACCCTGGGTAGAGTGCTGTGGCATCACAGCTCATAGCAACCTCCAGCTCTTGGGCTTAGGTTCAGCCTCTAAAGTAGCTGGGACTACAGGCACCCACTGCATTGCCCAGCTAATTTTTTGTTGCACTTTGGCCAGGGCTGGATTTGAACCCACCACCCTGGTATATGGGGCCAGCACCCTACTCACTGAGCCACAGACACCGCCCCCCTTTCTGCATATTCTTAACATCAATCATTCAGCGAGAAGAACTACTTTTCATCACCCAAATATACTAGGCAATTCTCTTAACTGGAAAGACTATTTGTCTTTGTGATTCCTTTCTTTGATTGTCTAGCCTGATCTTGCCTCAACTTCCTACCTCATCTTGTTCCTGCAGTGCCCCACCTTCACATTCTGTATGTACCTGTCCTCCGCCTATATCTCCCTCCTCAGTATTGTGCATATTACTTATGTGTGTTATGGATTGTGTATATGTGTGTATTTCTACCTTCCCCACCAGGCAATAAAGTCTTTAAAGACAGTGACTACGTCTCACCATCAACAACCCCTAGATCCCAGCCACTAACTTAAACATAGCAAGCTTTCAATGGAAGTTTATAGAATGAATGAACTATTTAACCAATATACTGATGGCACATCGACATATAGCTTTCTTCTTTTGTTTTTTAATCTCCACTGAGCCTCCTGTCCTGCACCCTGTCCTGTGGAGAGGCAGGCCCAGCGTCCAGGTATGATGGGGAGGAAGCCTGACATGTAGCTTTAAAAAAAAAGGAAGTCACAAGGAATCTCTGGAAACTGGAACCATCTCAGAAGTAAAGATACTTTTGTAGAGATCTCCCTCTTGCCAGCAGAGAGCAAAATCTATAAGACAGCCACAGCCCTAAACTGTGAGGTAGGTACTAGAACCACAAATTCAAGAGAATCTCTCTTATTGGTGCAGTGGCCTAATACCTGGCACTTACAAATGACTGTAAGTACACAAGACAAGCCTAGGCCCCTTCCACCAGCAGTGTGTCAGAAGACACGACTTGCCCCATATTATACGAGCTCCCACAAGTAGGGAGACTCAAACCTACGCCTCATGCTTCAAATCCACAGCTCACACATAGTTGTGCTATTCCTGCTTCACCGGTGCTTTTTTAGTAAGCTTTAACACAAACAAAGGAATCCACTTCTATTAAAATAATAATAATAAATTAGAACACCATTGTACTGCACTACACTGTCCACCCTACAGTAGTCTCACGTTCAGACCCTCTCTTACAGCCCCTAAGCCGTTTATCAGTGTGCCCTCAAACTCAACCAGAGAGGAAGGTAGGGTCTTGTTCTACCACTCAGGCTGGATTGCAGTGGCTCAATCATAGCTCATTGGGACCTCAGACTTCTAGGCTCAAGCAGTCATCCCAAGTAGCAGGAACAGCAAGGCGAATGCCACTGTGCCCAGTGAATTTTTTCAGTCCAGGTTTGTTTTTTGAACAGAAATTTCAAACCACCTACCAAGTGCTAGCAGCTTCTTCCGTCAGTTATTTATATGGAGGCTCACTACCAATTCTCTCAGGTCATAGCAGCAAATTAAAGAACACTATCATATTTGTAATATTGTGATAGCCTGAAAAACCAGGAGACAAGTCACAGACACCAGGGTCTTATCTTTCCTTATAGGGAAATAGCTTTATTGTTGTTGTTCCTTGAATGCCTCAGAGGAAAAGAAGAAATTGAAGAGAGACAGTGACAGACTCGTTAATTTCCAAAGTTGATGCCAAGTCCTGTGTTAGAAAAAGGACATCACAGGCATTTGTTCTTCCAAGAAGTGTAATGCTTAGGATTTTTCATTTCAAGCAGTGAAAACGCAAAGGGTCTGGGCCAAATCGGGAGAGAACACAACGATTTCAATGATTTGGGGGTTATCTGCCCTGTCTTTTCCCTCTGTGTCTGTGTGGCTCCTCAAACAAAGTGGGCTGGAAAAGTTCAAGCTCAGTTCACAGAAGAGAACATTCTGTACTCGGCACCACAGGCTGGGCTGCTCTCTGTAAAACAAGATCAACAGCATGATCTCAGCCGCCGCCGCGGCAGCAGCAGGCACCGCGCCGCCAGCCCACAGCCTCTGCGCTTGAGTACTCGGCGGTCCAAGGCCAGCTCTGGACGCCGCCGCGCAGGTGGGGACGCGCGCGCGCACACCCGCGCACTCACAGCCGGGCAGAAATGACTTCGTGTCCCTTGTAGTTCAATTGTTCCTTCTTCTTCCCCCCAGAGGGTGGAGGAAGTCCTTTGGATTTTTCCCTTTGGAGAGTAATTACAGCTGAAACATTTCCAAGGAAACAACCCCCTGCGTGCGCACTTTGGCATTGATTGGAGGTTTTCAGTGTGTTTGGACGTTACTGTAATCGGACGAGGGCAGTTAGACAAGGGCGCTGCTGCTGCCTGGACTGAGGGAGGGAGGCCGGAGGGGGGCCAGGGGAGAGAGCGTCCACTTGGCTGTTGCCCCCGCGCCCACGCCCAGCTTTTCCATTTTCTTCTGGACTCAAAGCCTTTTCTTTCTGTATCCAGCGTTTAAAAGCGTGCGGTTCAACACACGTTTACTGAGTGTTTATTTTGTGCCAGAGCCTGTGCGTAGAATAATCACCATAGCAAGCTTTTCGTAGTGAAGGGAGAAACTGGCCTTGATGCCAGTCGGAAGAGGAAGGAAAGAAAGAGGAAAACTGGGTGGAGACACGTGGCAGGGGGAGGGGAGAGCTGCTAGGACAGGGCACGGAAGGGCCTGAGCACGGGTGAGTGCTTTGAAGTAGGACAAGGCAGACATCTGGACCGGGGCTGCTTCCCCAGTGCTCTTTCCACGTTGAATTCAAACCTATTTGCTGGAGGAAGAAAGGACAAAAAGAAAGTGGCAAGTGGCCACAGCAGGGGAGTCCAAGTGCAAGTGGCTTTAGTCTCCTGCAAAGGCTGCCCTTTCCGGCTGCTGCCGCAGGGGGCGGACACCTGCGGGGGAGGTTAGCGTGGAGAGACACACCCTGGGAAGTCGGGGCTCTGCTCAAGTGGCTTTGAATCCCGATTTGCTGTCTGTGTGGACTCAGACACTTCCTCAGACTTTGTGAATCTCGCGCTCTCAGCTATTAACTGCAGAGAGGCTACCTATTGTAGAACCATTGTGGGATGTAAGGAAGTAATATATGTCTTTGTTTGGCAGAGAGTAGGTATTTAATAAATAGTAATCACTGTTGTTATTAATATAAGTACCATTCAGAGAAAGCTGTTGACTGGGGTGTCAATCATGAATTCCACCAATGTGTCCTCTGGAATGTTTTCCTGCCAAGTATCATCACCGTTTGTTTACTTAGTGCACGTCTGTCCAGCACCTGCGTCCAGCACCTTGCTCTCTGCCAGGCACAGCACGAGGCACTAGCAACAGCAGCCTTGTCCTGGAGAAGCGTCCTCACCTTTCCAGGAAGGGCAGTTTACACAGGGCAGTAAACTGGGTGTTGACGAATGCTTCCTCGCCCCCTCCCCCACCTACCTACTCTGTGGTCATATTCTTCTAGGTCCTGGACTGTACAGGCTATGGCTGTGATAAGCCATCCCAGAGAATGTCACATCCCTGCTGGGAGTGACAGGGAGCAGGGACTGGTGGAGAACAGCCCTGATGCCAGACCCTTCTTAGGACTGCTCTTCCAGAATGTAAACACCCTTTGTCACTCAGAACCAGAGCTCCTGCCAAGACTTTGAAAAACAAGTTACACAAGCACCTTGGGGGAGGGTGGACATGTCACATCACAGCTGTTCCTACATGGAGAGGGAGGAGGGAGCTGGCCTTTGTGTCCTCAAGGACACAGAGCTCCCTGGCAAGGAGTCCAATAAAACACAAGCCCTTGGGCCACCACACCACAACCCAGCCTGCAACCCAAAGGAGTCAGTCCTTGAAAATTTCAGACTTCCCTGCTACCATCACCAACAGGATCCCAGAGTTCAACACAGGAGTCACCTGCTGTGATAGCCAGGGCCCAGGCCAAGGTGGGGCTTTCTCCAGACATTTTAAATTCTTCCCTGTGGAGATCACCTCTCATCATTTCCCAACTCTACCCCCCCTGGCTGAGGGCACTGTTTAAGATTTTGGTAGTAGAGAGCCTGTCTCAAAAACATTGTAACCGCTCCCTCCACTCCCCATTGACTCCTTTGCCAAAGGCTAGTGCCAACTTTAGTCAGTTGCAGATGAAATTTTTCAATCAAGAATGTGCGTGGGGCAGAAAAAGCAAAACCTTAAAGATCTGAGGTGGACCAAGCCAATGAATCCAGGGATTCAGCAAGTAAACAAGATCTTGGAGGGAGTAAATGAAGGGAAGGAAATCCCAGGGAATTAAGCAAGAGTTCACACCAACCCACACACACCTGGTGGGAGGACAGACTGAAGACAGTGACACTTGTTAACCATTCATCAGGTGCCGGCTGCTTGGTATACATTCTCTGACTTAATCCCCACAGTAATCCTGTGTGCTAGATGGTTATATCGCCTCTGCTGTATGTGAGGAAATAGAAGTTCAAAGAGGGGTCAGGAATGGTGGTGGCTCATGCCTGGAATCCTAGCATTCCAGGAGGCTGAGGCGGGAGGGATCCCTTGAGCTCATGAGTCAAGACCAGCCTGAACAAGAGTGAGACTCTGTCTCTACTAAAAATAGAAAAACTAGCCAGGAGTGGTGGTGGGCACCTGTAGTCCCAACTACTTGGAGGCTGCCGAGGCAAGAAGATCAAACTCTTGAGCCCAAGAGTTTGAGGTTGCTCTAAGTTATGATGCCATGGCACTCTACCCAGAAAAAGAAAAGAAAAAAAAAGTTTAACAATAACCAGAAGATTTTCTTTGAAATAAATTTCTTAGTATGGTGTTGGTAGAAAACTCATACTTGCCAGGATATTTAAAATTAAGGGAATAAACACAGTCTCTACTAAAAATAGAAAAATTAGCTGAATGCTGTAGCAGGCACCTGTAGTCCCAGCTACTCAGGAGGCTGAGGCAGGAGGACCACTTAAACCCAGGAGTTTGAGGTTTCTGTGAGCTAGGCTGATGCCTCGGTATTCTAGCCTGGGCAACAGAGTGAGACTCTGTCTCAAAATAAATAAATAAATAAGACACAAAGAGCTTAAATAATTTGCCCAAGGTTATAAAGCCACATACCTGGCAAAGCTAACACTTGAACCCAGGTCTAGCTGGGTTGAAAACCCAGATTTCTTTTATTATTCTGCCCCCTTGTATGCAAGAATCTTATTAGAATACAATTGGAATAGTCTTGTACATTAATTTTGATTTTTTTCAGAGATTGAAGTCTCAAGTCAAAGTTCTAATACCAAGTTCCACTCTCCAGTCTTACATATTTTCCCCTCAGTCTCTATAATCAATCAGCAATCAAACATCGAGGAGGCCTTGTGCTGTAGTCTACAGGGGTTAGAAAAGTGAGTGAAACATGCATGCTGCCCAAGAAACTTATAGTCTGTCTGGATGGACATGTTGTGCTGCAGTAACAAGTACCCCTGAATCTTAATGACTTCACACAGCAAAGATTTATTTCCTGCTCCTACCATATGCCCGTTATGAATCAGCTGAGTCCTCACTCAAGCACCCAGGCTAATATACAATCCTCCAGATACCTCAAACATTGCCAGTCACCATGTGGGGTGGGAGGGAGAAAGTGTAACTGATCACTCACCAGCTCTTAACACTTCTTCCTCTGAAAGCTTCTCATCCAAAAGGGCTCATGCCAATTCTGCTCACATTTCATTGGCCAAAGCAAATCAGCCACACATGATGCCAGTTTATATACAAATGGACCACAAGTCTGGAAGTAGGAAAAGCCCTGAAAATGTTGGTGAATACCCTTAACGATGACCACAGTTTGGGAAAGGGAACGACCTCAAAACCTTACACCCCACCTTCCACAATCGTGCAAGGCAAATAATTAAGTGCTCTCAGAGTGGATGCTTTCGAGGGTTATGTCCTAAGGATTCAACAAGGAAAGAACCATGCCTGGCCTGGAGACCTCAGTGAAATATCCTGAGGAAGTGAAGACCTATTCTCAGCCTTGAAGAGCAGAAAGGACTCGGCCAGCCCTATAAAACCAAACTGATGACATCTACTTTGACTGAAGATAGATTACTAAAATACTTTGGAAAGTATTGAGAGGTCACAAGGGGACAAGCGGGTTGCAATGAAGTGTTGGTCATGGCCTCAAAATGGGTACAGAGTGGAACTTGGTATTAGAACTTCAATTGAGACTTTGGTCTCTAGGGGAAAAAAATCAAGATAAATGTACGAGATGATTCTAATTATATTCTACTGAGGTGATAGCAACCCACCACCAGTCACCCTCATGAATGACATATACCAGCATTATTCCAGGTGTAGAGAGGCAACCTGACCAAACACCAGAAGGCAAGAATGTGCACTGTGTTCACGAGAGGGAAAGGGTCCATCACAGCTAGGCAGGATGCCCCGGTTAGGGAGAAATGGCGGTTGGCCGGAACATTGGTTGAGAAAGCTGGAAAATCTTCCAACAGGAGAAAACCATGATTTGAGTGGAACTTGAGGGATTGTCATCAGCAGCCACATTCTTTATTTCTTCTTTTATTTCACAAACATTTTAAATACAGTAGAACCTTGAGAGTTGACCACCACCCTACATTGACCATCTCCTTAAGTTGACCTAATTTTCACAGACCAGACATGCATCACATGTACATATGTGACCACCTTTGTATGTTGCCAGTTTGTTACTGCGCCTTGGGTGGTCAACTTATGGAGGTTCTACTGTATTTTTTATCAGTGATGCAAAGGTATATGAGGGTGATTGAGGTTGATTCTTACCCTCAAGTTGCTCCAGTCGCTAGCAGAACAATAAATGTGCAGGTTATTTGTAATACCCTTGGCTGTTGTTTTCTTTGTGTGTGAGTCTGACAGAGTCTCATCAGGTTGCCCAGGCTGATCTGGGCTTAAACCAGTCTCCTGTCTTGAGGATCCCAAGTAGCTGGGATCACAGGTGTGCACCACACCCAGCTTCCTTAGCCTTTAAGATAGATTGATCTCGAAGAAATTCTTGGATGAATAGAACCTAAAGCTGTAAGGATACAGAATTATGAAGGAGAAAGGGCTGAGTGCACTAAATTACCAGATGGGATTGGGGTGGTGGTGAGGAATTCAGGTGGGAGGAGGCGGAACCCGTGCAGCTGGAGGAGAGAGGGGAGAGGGGAGGCTTGGAGGAGATTGGGGAGATAAGGCAGCTGGCAATGAGAGAAAGGCTTTTGGAATGAATGGAGATTTTTAATGGGGATTTTTATGAAGTTTGGCCATATGGTGTTCAGTGTAAGCCCTCCACTTTTCTCCCTTGTGAGTGTTTTGGTAAAATCTACATTACTGAAATGCTTTGGGAAGTGGTTTGAGAATTCACAAGGGGACAAGTGGGTTGCAATGAAGTGTTGATTATGGCCTCAAAGTGGGTACAGGTTGTGAGCAGGGACTTCCCAAGAGAGCCCAGTCGTGTTTTGTTAAACAGATATGTGCAGTCAAATTTGTACAGGCTAGAGTGGCTCATTCCAGGAGTGGGAGAGTTGGTCAAGAAAAGCTTTATAAAGGAGATGAAAGATTATCTTGGTACCAGGTGTTCAAAGATCAGACAATGTCCCCAGCCCACATGATTACTTACTGGTATGCATTTCGGTCCGGCCACCAGGAGCAACACATGCAAAGGTTCTGGGACATGGAACAGTCTGTCCTGTTCAAGCAACTCCAGGCAAAGACTGATAGACAGGATTGAGGAATAAAGTCAGGATGGGTAGGTCCTGTAATCTAACCAATAACCAGGATCAGTGGGAAAAACAGCAAGTATACACCTTCAGAATTAATTCATTCAACATTTATTGACCCTCAAATATTTTCCAGTTTTTATATTGTCACAAAAATCTTTTGTGTTGCCCCAAACTGGGAAATTTGTGATTTCCTATTAGCCTAAGGGTGTCCTGACTGACTTTACCTCTCACATATAATATGCCAATATTTACTTTGCTGCTAAACACCATGTCTCCCTGTGCAGTGGTGAGAACGGGCCAGGATCCTTGAGGTCCTGTGTCCCAGCAGGTGAAAAATTGCTTGAGACAGCAGTAAACAGGAGCAGAAATCTGGTGACTATTAAAACACACTTATTGATTTACAGTCAACTGTCAGGCGGGAAAATTTATCTCCACCGATCAGAGCCAAGAGTATGATGAGTGTGGGCTGTGAATGTATGTGTGTGCCTGTGTCTGTTTTAACTATCCACCTGGGAAATCTCTCAATCAGCATTTATTTCAATAATCCCATACCTTGCTCTGGCACCTTTCTCTGCAAATGCTTCCAAAGCAGTTTGTAAATTTTATATAGCTGGGGAATTACCATGGCAGAAATAGAAGGAAATAGATACTTATCAGCTTCCTAACGAGAACTTGGGACTAAATGTTCTTTTGTTGAGAAATACAGGGATCCAAGAATGTGTATGCAATTCAGAATGTGTATTTAAACAATGTAGTATTTCCTTACAGTGTTATTGAGATTTCTTCCTAATCATCTATGCAAATTCTATCCACCTTTCAAGATCCACCTCAAGAAATAGCTCTGCAGTTGATGCTAAAACTTGGTTCCCCTGGAGCAAAATACTATCTGTCACCTTGCCTTGGTCAATGCTTCTTCCTAAACCCTCAGAGCAATGGCAGTGGGCGGGTGACCTTGTGTCACTCTAGGAGGTTATGCATTATGCATTTCTGGCCAATTTCTCTGCAGAGGCTGAAAAGTGTCCATCAAGGAGGCCAGTGAGCACCTGTGAAGAAACTGAAACAACTTCAAATCATTAATGCAGTAAATACTTACTGAGCAATTGCTATGTTCTAGAAACTATGCCAGGGCACTGGAGATACAGCTAAGAGCAATAGAGACATGGCCCCTGACCTCCTGGAGCCGACAGTCTCGTAGGAGAGATGGCATTGATGAAATAGTCACACAGATCTTTGTAAACCTAGCACCAAGGTAAGAATGAGAAAGGATGATGTTTGAGAACATAAGCAGGGAACCTGACCTATTGACCCTCGGTTTCCTGATTTGTAAAATGACTCTACTAACAATACCTTGTCTCCTAAGTGTGGGGTCCCCAAAGCAGACCCTGACATGAGGACTCACAGGATGGTGATTTATAAAGAAATGCCCCCCAAGGTGCAGTGGCTCACACCTGTAATCCTACCACTCTGGGAGGCTGAGGCAGGTGGATTGCTTGAGCTCAGGAGTTCAAGACCAGCCTGAGCAAGAGCGAGACCCCTCTCTAAAAATAGCCGGGTATTGTGGCTGGCACCTGTAGTCCCAGCTACTTGGGAGAGTTAAGCAGGCCTGACTACATTCTGTTATTTTGTGACATTTTATTGCTTTAAAAAAAAAAAAAAAAAACATTTCCACTTGCCTCCCCGCCCATTGCATGGTATTTTAAGTGTTAGAATGATTAGTATTGTGTAGAAAGTCACTACCCTCTGGCTCAGCGCCTGTGACTCAAGCAGCTAAGGCGCCAGCCACATACGCCTGAGTTGGCAGGTTCGAATCCAGCCCGGGCCCGCCAGACAACAATGACGGCTGCAACAAAAAAATAGCCGGGTGTTGTGGTGAGCGCCTGTAGTCCCAGTTACTTGGGGGCAGGAGAATTGCTTGAGTCTAGGAGTTGGAGATTGCTGTGAGCTCTGATGCCACGGCACTCTACCCAGGGTGACAGCTTGAGGCTCTGTCTTAAAAAAAAAAAAAAAAGAAAGAAAAATGGAAGTCACTACCCTTGGATGGTGCCTGTGGCTCAGTCAGTAGGCACTGGCCCTATATACCAAGGGTGGCCGGTTCAAACCTGGCCCTGGCCAAACTGCAACAAAAAAATAGCCAGGCATTGTGGCAGGCTACTCGGGAGGCTGAGGCAAGAGAATCACCTAAGCCCAAGAGCTGGTTGCTGTGAGCTGTGATGCCATGGCACTCTACCAAGGGTGACAAAGTGAGACTCTGCCTCTAAAAAAAAAAGAAAAAGTCACTACCCTCATGACAACAACCCTTGTGATTATGTTTAGGCGGTCTTCATACCATCCATATATGATATTGAAATGTTAAAAAGCTTGACTCCGTTTTACTATTTACTCCCTTTTAAATTCAAAACTTCCTCTTATTTGCCCTCACATTGTGTAACTGTAAATGCCTTTACTTGTGATTATGGCCCTAGTGATGACAGCTTTTTATGATCATGCCCTTTACAACCCTTACCTATAAGTTCCCCTCCCTGCGTTTCCCCCTATGACATTGTGGTTTGTACCTATTTTGTAAGGAAGAAAAATCACTAATCACCTTCGTCATCGTAGCATTGGGTAAAATGACTAACCACCCTACCCTCGTGACTCCCTCTATCCCTTTAACTGCTATTTTCACTTCTGTAATAACACTTACTTGCCCCCCCCCCCGAAAAGTTTTGCCCTATAAAAACCAGAGCCACAGACAACACAGAGCTGCTCCCCAAAACCCCATGTTGGGAGACTGGGGTTGGCAGTCGCTGGCTGGCTCTTCCATAAAAGGACTCCTCTTTAAATACTACTTGTCTGGTGGTGTGGTCTTTGAGAGATTCCTGGGCATACTAGGAAGGTTAAAGCAAGCGGATCACTTGAACCCAAGAGTTTGAGGTTGCTGTGAGCTATGGTACCACAACACTTTACTCAGGGCAACAGAGTGAGACTCTACCTCAAAAAGAAAAAATGACCAAAAAACTTAAAAAAAAAAAAAAAATTAAAGAAAACTGGTACTGAGGTAAGGAGTGGAGCTGGGATGGGAAGCCCCAACCTCGAGCAAGGTTGAGGATCAAGTAAAGTCCCACAGGGAAGCGTGTGGGAAATAGGTCACACAAGAAGCTGGGAGCGTCTGTCCCCTGCACCTGTTAGACACAGGTAAAGTTCCAAGTGCTTCTGCTTTCTGGGTTGAGAAGCAAAGTGGTGCCAGTAGTTCGAGAACTGTCCTTCAACACAGAGCCACAGTGCTGGCTGCTGGGAGCATAGAATAAAGTCATGAGAGTGTGGGGTCATATGCAGGGGGATGTGGGCAGAGCACTAGATGTGGTGACAGGGGGCACAGGGACAGGTTAACTGAAAAAAGCCATGTAAGAAACAGAGCACAGCACCTGACATATAGTAGGTGCTCAGGAATATTAACTCTCATTGTCATTTGTACCTATTGACAAGGCATCGACATGGCCTGGGTCATACTGTGCTCTGCCCAGGTATCTCTGCCAACCCAAATCCTTCGGGAAACCCACTCTTCCACCCGCCACTCCCCACCAGGCCTCCCGAGACAAACACACATATAAATATAGCAATATATATTTATATTTCCCAGGATTGTCACATTTTGCTGAGCTCATAACAGAACTGAACAAATAGCCCTGTCATCCTGTGTAATATATTCCATCATTCACCAGCCCTTCATCTCTGTCTGTCCTCCTGGGCTCCCGGAGCTCAGAAATTCGTGTGCTCGGCTGCTTCTCCAATGTGATCTGTACCAACCTGATGAAATTCTCAGGCCTTCATTTCCTGGGCAAGTTGATAGAATTTTTAGACCAGAGGGACTTCCTGGATCTGCTTATCTTGCTGAGCAATTGAACAATTGTTTGCTACTTCAAAAACCAACATTTTAAATAAAAAGGAATGAACTATGATACTAGCAATAAGAATGATCTCAAAAACGTTATCCTGAGCAAAAAAAAGCCAGACAGAAAAGACACATGGTATGATTCCATTTATTAGAAATTCTAGAACAGGCAAAATTAGTTTACAGTGACAGAAAGCATTTCTGTAGTTGCGTGGGCCCAGAGTGGGCACAATTGCAAGGGCCTTTGGAAGTTGAAAGTGTTTGTGTCTTCATTATGGAGGTGTTTACACTGGTGTACACGTTTGTCAAAACTCTTAGGACTACATACTTTAAATAGGTGCGCTTATTATATGTAGATTATACCTCAATAAAGTAGATTTTTAAATTAAATAAGCACTTTATTGCCAGAGCAAGAGATTGAAAGTAGATCCAAGTGTAGTAACAGGGAACACCAATTGTCCGGACACACAGAAGCCCTGGTGTCATTCTTCATCCCCACGCCTCATTTTCTTCTGTCAAGAAGTCAGTGTTTATCATTGACACTAACAGATGGGAACAATGGCAAGGAGAATCTAGAAAGAGAATAATCCACAAATCATTTACATCTGGTGGCTCTGAAATGTGTTTTGTTGCCTTGTGGAATTTGAACAGAGATGGGCCTGCTTGATGTCCTGAAAATATACTTCCATTGAAATAGTGCCGTTCCCTGTAAAGATCTGAATTGCTGCAAGCTGGGAGTCACATCACTTTTCTTGTCTGCTTCTCCCTTCTCCCTCTCCCAAGCAGGAAATGCAATGATTTCCCCAGTCCCAAACCGTCCTGCAAATGGTCTCTGTGGTCTGGTGTCTCTGCCTTCAAGAGATTTGGTGCCACCGCATAACATACAGTATAAATGGAGACCATTGAGATGTTCCAGCCACTGGAAAAACATTTGAAAAAAAGTTTTCTTGCGAATTACTGGAATAATCTACTTGCAGATAATAGAGAACAGATTCTACAAAAATGAGATTCTTATATCTATCTAGCAGGAAGTTTGACTGTCTGTGGCTCTGGGAAATCTCTCCTGGCACACTGTACCCACCCCACCCCACTTCAAGCCCTGCCACTCCCGAGCTTGGGTTCACTGCCTGCTATTTGCACCCCACCTCCTGTCCCCAACACCCTGTACTTTGTCCTTCACGGCACTTACCACGTGGAAGGCAAATGTCTGTTTACTAATCTGTGTCCTGGACCCAGCTGAGAGCTCTTTGCAAGCAGGGGTCTGCTGAGGTCACTGTTGTATCCCCAGCTGCTACGAACAGTGCCAGGATCATAGTAGGTGCTTAATAAATAGCTGAGTTGTTATTATTCTGAACACATAACAGAGTTTATTTAAGGTTTTGAAAATCAACTGCACAAACAGGAAAACTCTGGTGCTTCCAAAGGGAACTCCACCCAAGCAGAGCTCCAGCAGGAAATACCAAAAATTAAGTATCTAGCACAGAAATCACTGGATTTCAATGCAAACTCTCGTGAGCTGATTTCCATGAGGCTGTGGAAACTCCAAGGCTTTAGGAACACTCCTCCAAGTCAGGTGACAGTCTCCAAGTGAGGGTAGAGCAGCTCTTTTCTCTTAATACCCTGGGCTCTACAGAAACACTGAGTTTGGAGTCAAGGCGAGCCTTGCAGGACTAGTCTCTCACAGCCTTTGTAAATGACAACACCAATGCCTTCTCCACACACCTTACAGCACCATATGTAAGTCATTAATGGTGATATAAATTTTAGCTGCGTAGTTATCAGCCATAAAAATAACAAAATACACCTGGGACTGTAAAGCAGCCAGAATACGAGGAAGAAAAATGAGAGAATTCTAAATAATAACCATACATTACTCCTCATCCTTCAAACACTGGCTTCCAAGGTATGAATCACCTCAATCCCTCCTGTCTTTCCAGGGCCTCCTGCTGCTCACCTTTCGCCCACATACCCCCTGGTCAGTGAAATGAGAATGCAGGGAGCTTAAGTATGCTCTGTGTTACTACAAATTGTCAGCCCTTGAATTAAAAAATAATTAGCTAAAATAAGCAATTGAGAACATCTGAATTCCAGCTTGCCATAAATTCATGTTTGAATTCATTGATACCTATGTATCAATATTCAAAGACCAGTAGATCCCTTAAGTTCAGGAGTTTGAGACGAGCCTGAGAAAGACCCTGTCTCTAAAAAATAATTGGGTAGTAAGGCCACCACTTATTGTTCCAGCTACTTGGGAAGCTGAGGCAAGAGGATCCCTCAAGCCCAAGAGTTTGAGGTTGCTGTGAACTACGATGCCACAGCACTCTACCCAGGGCAACAGAGTGAGACTCTGTCTCAAAAAAAAAAAAAAAATTCAAAGACCAAATATTTGTTAATTCATAGATGATACTTTCTTCTTCACTAAAATGCCGTATATACTCGAGTATAAGCCGAGTTTTTTTGGCACAAAATTTGTGCCGAGTTCGGGTTTTTCGGCACAAATTTTGGGCCGAATAAACTCAGCTTATACTCGAGTATATACAGTACTTAGTTAAGAAGTAATCAATCTGATTGAATTCTTTTGCTTTTTTTGAGTTAGGGCCTTGCTCTATCACCCAGGCTAGAGTGATTATAGGTTGGTGTTATCATAGCTCACTGCAGCCTTGAGCTCCTAGGCTCAATTAATCCTCCTGCCTCAGCCTCCAGAGTAACTGAGACTATAGGCATGGGCCACCACACTCAACTAATTTTTTTTCTTTCTTTTCTTTCTTTTTTTTTTTTTTTTTTTTTGACAGGGTCTTTCTATGCTGCCTACGCTGGTCTTGAATTCCTTGCCTTAAGTAATCTACCCAGCTCAACCTCCCAAAGTGCTGGGACTATAGGCATGAGGTATCATCTAGGTGACCTCACGAATTTAATAGATTCTTGTGGTCTATAAGTATCAAATAAATTACCTTGAATTTAGATAATAAATCATGCCAATACTTGAGTGGAAAGCACAAACATTTCAGAACATCAACAATCAGGCCAACCACTGGTGGAAATTCAGTTCATGCCCACTGCGGTGATTTCACCAATCATTCATTCATTAAATCATCCATTCCACAAAAGGTAAAGAATTTTGGAGTCTGGCTTGAATCCTGGCTCTGCATTTTACTAGGAATATAACCTTGGTCAAATTGCATATTCCTTCCTTCACAAACTGCAGATCACAATAATTCCTATCTTGGCAATTTGGCATGAACACTACGTAAATTATTTTAATTATTAATAATAGTAGTAATAACTATTACTCAGAGGCTAATTTACGTGTATACATCAGGGACCTAGAGCCACCTTGTCTTCTCCTTTGGAGAGCCCATCCCCAGGTGTGCACTTGGCACTTTCTTCTTGAAGAACATTCTTTTCAGCTTTAAGGCCTTCTGTGGAAGTCACTTACCTTCTATTCAGGTGCCATGTGTAGACATTGAAGGGAATCTTACACAACACACTCTTGGCAAAAGTGCTGTTTTTAGTAAGAAGATGAAAGGCCTGTTAGATTAACCTTTGACTGGCTTTGGAGGAAGAAAAGGAGCTCACATGAGTAGGTTTGATGGTGGTGGTGGACCCACAAAGGTCTAAGGGAAATGCTTAAGTAACACAATTTAAGAATCTCAAGACAGATCTTTCTAGCACACAATTATGGTGAGCACAAAAGCTTCTCTAAATATGTCCCAGTTTGATTAAAATTCAAGTACAATGTTTTGTAAATAATGGTACCAGTACAGTCAGTAAATAGTACTGATTGTGCTTTCTGTGAGATGGGCAAGGGGCAAGACCCAAACAGGAGTCACGTGAGGAGCCTCCATGAAGAAACGTGTCTGTAAACACTTGGTGGCTTAAATAGAAAGCTTCAGAGACCCGTTCTAGTTTGTCAAACTTCCACAGCACTTTACCTGTCCCACCCTTAGGGCGCAGTTGCTCCTGAGTCTGCGGCTGCTGGCTCTTGTTGGAGATGTCCAGCAGTTGAGAAGGGCCCGGGGCTGGTCCATTACTGTGTCCCTCACAGCCCCCATCAGAGTGCCAAGTGCAGAGTGAATACTTTCTCCATATGAACTATACACAGTGCACTGGGATCAGACTGCACCTCTACAGGAACTAAGATGAACCCCCACGGCACATCCTCCCCCCCACTCACTGTGCCCTCAAACTCAGGCAGAGGCGGGAGGAGGGTGGTGCTCCCAGTCACACTACCAGTGATGGGAGTCAGGAAAAGGACCTTGGTCCTTAACATCTTGCTTTCCATACACTCTCTTTCCAAGGAAATTAAATCCCTAGCTGGAAGAGAGACTTAATTCAAAGAACTAACCTTGAGGACAGAAAGAAATATGAAAAACATTCCTTCCTTGTCTCTCTTGAAATTGAACTTTTTTCTGATTTCTTTGGGTGGTGATACTGACTTTGAATTTTAAAGGCTCTTGGGAGAGGGTAGTTGGATTGTATGTGGTGAACACATGCATATACACACACTTCTTTGTGCATATAGGTATCCATCAGTGTTAAAGCTTGTGTGTGTGTAGAGCGTTGTAAATCTTACTTAGTACATAATATACGGCATGTATGTTATACAGATATGTGTGGATATCTAAATAATATCTACATAAAAACGTATGTGTTTATACATTCATATATGTATATTTATTTACATATGTAAAATTCAGATGAGGCCTGGTCAGTTATTGGGTTTGGCTGGTGAAAAGTTTTATTCGCATGGAGAGCCAGGATGAAACAACTTCATCCTAATAAGAGGTGAGTCTCCAGCGCACCGGCGTGGCTAAAGAAATGTCAGGCTACATTAAGGATGGCACTAGGTGCTGCCTGGAGAGCTGCTGCTCGGGGCTTCTGCCCCCACATCCTGCCCTTTGCTCCCGAAGTTCCCTCCCTGACCCATGGTTGTCGCAGGTGGAGGAGGCTGGAAAAGGCAGGCAGCGACTGAGCAAGACAGCAACAGCAGAGGACAACCCCTCAGGGAGGGGAGGAAGCCACAACTGCAGGGGGCGCTGTGGTGCCCTGGGTGCAGGTGTTCAAAGACAGGAAATGGGAGTTGTTCCATGGAACTGGGTAAGAGCTGATCCAAAGAAAGCCATCTGCTTGTCTCTGGCCCTTTGGGCTGGACCAACTCACATCTAAGCACTAGACTCCAGCTGCTGGAATCTGAGGGAATCCCTTTCCACCTAAGTTTGGAATCAATTGAGAGACCACAGGAGTCAGCCACATGCAGATGACAACCCTGTCCTTATTACTCACAGAAGCTGGGTGGGAAGATGTATCTTAGGTGTGCAAGAAGAACGAGCCTTCAATCCGCAATCCCAGAATTAGGCAGACTCACCTGTCCAGTCACAGGCAGCCTGCAGCCTGCAGCCCCCAGCAGAGGCCGAGGCCGTCCCACTGACAGGTGCAGGCATGGAAGCCGAATAGGGGTCAAACAACCCCCTTCCCTCTCCAAACTGGGCCTTGCCTTCTCATTTTCTCCTGGGATGGGTGAGCCAAAGGGTACAGAAATGCTAGTAGCCTTACTGTAATAAAAGCGCCTGCCACGTGGAAGGGACTCGTCAGTGGCAAATAAACATTCCCAGTGTGGCCAAGACACAGACCATGCTGCCTGTGACAGCAGAGGCTCTCTCAGTGGCTCAGAAAAAGGACGCTCCTTTTCCTTAGTCTTCCTCCTCCCCCCACAGACGTGCTCCTCCCTTCCCAGTGATCACTCTGCCGACAGCTGCCCCTGGATCTTTTGGGTCTTCCCATTACTATCAAATAAGGGAAACCCAGGGGTTTACTCCCATGACACAGGGGAGTGGCGCTTTCCCCAAGCAAGCCAGCCTGGTGTGTGGGTGGAGGATGACAGCCTCTCTCCTCTTCCCCACCTCCCCCAGAGGGTGCAGAATGGAAGACAAGTATTCTAAAGGCATGGCCACGTTTCCTGTTGACGTTCAGAGCTAGAAGGGAATTGAGGCATAACGTGAACTATATTTGATCTTTGTCCCTGGTTCCTATCACAAATCTCCTAAACCCTTCAAATTTCCTGAGATGGGAGTGTCTTTAGCTATTTGAACCACCTGAGTTTACGGTAACACAGTGACTTAGGGTGGGGCTCCTAGACAGCTTCAGGATGGGGCTGTCCCTAGAAAGACCAGGAGATTAGAGGGTTGTAACCTTTAGCTCCACTTACTGACCTCTGGGAAAGGGGAAGAGGGGGAACTGGAGATTAAGTTCTGTAAAACTCAGCCAGGTAGGGCGGCGCCTGTGGCTCAACAGAATAGGGCGCCAGCCCCGTATGCTGGAGGTGGCGGGTTCAAACCCAGCCCCGGCCAAAAACTGCTAAAAAAAAAAAAACCTCAGCCAGGTGCAGTAGCTCTTGCCTATAACCCTAACACTCTGGGAGACCAAGGCAGGAAGATTGCTTGAGCTCAGGAGCTTGAGACCAGCCTGATCAAAAGCGAGGCAATATGTCTACTAAAACTAGAGAAGAACTAGCCAGCATAACGGCACATGCCTGTAGTCTCAACTACTCAGGAGGTAAGGCAAGAGCATCACCTGAACCCTAGAGTCTTAGGTTGCTATAATGACGCTATGGCTCTCTACCCAGAGCAACAGAGTGAGACTTCTTGAGCTTTGTGAGGCAATCTAGCAGATTAATCTACCTGAGAAGGGGTAGCGAGAATCACAATTTCTAGGTGACAACTTGGGCTTGGCATCTGAAGTGGGGGCAGAGTGGGGCTGAGCCCTTCAGGGTGGGACATGATGTTATCTCCAGGTAGCAATGTCAGGATTGAATTGAATCAGAGGACAACCCCGGCTCTGCTGGAGAACTGTCTGGTGCCTGGGGAAACCACCGTCTCCCATCTCATCACAGAAGTGTGTTCTGTAGAGTGCAAGTAGATAGGGGGGAAAAAACTGTTCTTCCCTCAGAGGAATCAAATGAGCCAACCCCAGAGCACACTTTTGATTTTTCTTTTTTGAAACAGAGTCTCACTATGTCCCCTTTTGTGGAGGGCTGCAGTGTCACAGCTCACAGCAACCTCAAACTCTTGGGCTTAAACGATTCTCTTGCCTCAGCCTCTCAAGTAGCTGGGACTCCAGGTGCCCACGACAATGCCCAGCTATTTTGTTGTTGTTGTTGTCATTGTTGTTTAGTAGGCCCGGGCTGGGTTTGAACCCGCCAGACCCAGTATATGTGGCCGGCACCCTAACCACTGAGCTACAGGTGCTGAGCTCCAGAGCACACTTTAGGATTTATGAAGATCCACCTTTCCTAGTGGTCATCACTGTGTGTTCATTGATTGAGCACTTACAATGTAAAAGGCCCTGAACTAGGTGCTAGGGATCCGAAACACAATTCTAGCTCCAACAAGATTTACATCAATCTGGGAGTCCAACAGGAATCTGCTGAGCATTTATTATGCACTCCATTGTGCCAGGTGCTCAGGAAACACCTCAGAGACTTGCCCCCTCCAGCCTGCTGAATGCAGCCATGAAAAAGGATTGATGATGCTGAAGCACCTCCAAGCCTGTGTTGCTTTACTCTGAGGAGAGATTTCTTCTTCACAGATTGCCTGGGGGTGGAGGACAGGTTTAGGAAAACAAAATGAATGGCTAATTCAATAACTAAAATGACATGTCTCTCATGGAAGACTGCACAAACTGAAGAAGAGTTGGTGAGTGCATCCTTGGGTAGACAAAACCATTCTAAAAAATAACAGGCAGTGGTTTTAAAAACGTCAAAGGGGTGAGAATCTGCATCCTACCCTTTGTGGGGGCATGACTGTTGACCCGACCATGGCTCTCAGAGAGATGGATCTGTACATTTTTAGACACCATAGAAAGATCCCTTCTGCTTGGGCTTCTTTGGAGCATTGTACATTTTTGACAAAATTTTAAAACAACACAGCAGGGAAAAGAATAAAGGCTTTGTACCCCTTCTTTAGTCTCAATATAACTGTGTATGAAGGGCGGAGAGCCAAAAAGTTCATGTTCAGAAACTCAGGTGCTATTTGTAGCTCCCTAATAAGCAAAACTCTTTTAGCCATCTACTCATCCATTCATTTTGTTATCTCAAAACCTCAAAAATCTAAGCATAGACACACAGCAGATGCTCAGTGAAGGCTTGTTGGAGGGATGGATGGGTGGGTGTGTGGGTGGGTGGGTGGATGGAATATCCAGAGATCAGTCCACAGTCCATCCAATGTCCCACAACCACAGAGGGACTAGACATTATCTTGTTTACACCTCATCAGGGACCCAAAGTAGAGACGTTTTGTGCTGACCCCTAAGGGGAAGAAAATGAATAAAGAAATAGAATGAACTCATTCCAAAAGACTGCTGCACCCGAGAAATAGAGAAGTGAAGGGAGGTGCCTTAACACCCGCCCTCTGGTCAATACTCACAGGCAGTGATGCACCTCTAGCCCAGCTACTTGGGAGGCCAAGGCAGGAGGATCACTTGAGCCCTGGAGTTTAAGGCTAACCTGGGTAACATAGAGAGATCCTGTCTCTTAAACAATAAAAATAATAATAACAGGCTAGGCACTGTGGCTCACACCTGTAATCCTAACATTCTGGGAGGCTGAGACAGGCAGATCTCCTGAGCTCAGGAGTTCGAGAACAGCCTGAGCAAGAGCGAGACCCCAACTCTAAAAAATACCCGGTGTTGTGCTGGGCGCCTGTAGTCCCAGCTACTGGGGAAGCTGAGGCAAGAGGATCACTTTAGCCCAGGAGTTTGAGGTTGCTGTGAGCTATAACACCACTCTACTAAGGGCAACAAAGTGAGACTCTGTCTCAAAAATAATAATAATAATAACAACAATAACAGTTACCTCAGTTTAATCACAAAAATTAACTGAGCTTTTATTATGGGCCAGTAGCTGTGGCTACCAAAGTGAATAAGACTGGACAGTTTTCTTCTATTCTTCTTATTACGTCCCTTTCCTTGTCTTAACCCACTGCTCAGTCTTGCCTTCAATTTCCTGTCTATGAATTCAGAGCCCACATTATGCTATCCACTCCCTTGCAATGCCTTCAGCTCCCTTGCCCTGTCTCCCCTATTGCACACTTCCAGCAAACCTTCACTTATGAATGAAACCTTACACCCCCTTCTCTATGCCAGCTCAGCATTGCCAGAGAAAGTCACACAACTGTGCCAACCAGTGTCATTTATAATGCATGGCCCAAACCCATCCCTCCCAGTAATCCAATTTTGGTGATGGCACCACAGCCCACCTGGATACCCAAGCCAGAAATCTCTCTTGAAATTCCCTTTTACCTCCTGCCCCACATTCAAATGTCACTAAAGCATTGATACTGTGTCCAACATGAATGTGAAGTCCGCCTCTTCTGTTCCTCTTCATCTGTCACCACCTTGTCCAGATCTCTGTCACTTCCCACCTGCACCACTGAAATTGCCTCCAAATTGGTCTCCCATTCACGTTCTGGTCTGCTGGCTTAGCCACTGAAAGAATAAAGTGTACTATTAACTCCAAAACTGGACTGTGTTGGCAGCACTCTCTGCCACACACACCCTCACCCTCACCACCGCAGTGCTCACTAACCTGACTTCCAAACGCCAAAACCCATGTTGCTTTGCCAGATGGTTTTCTCTGCTCATGAAGCTGCTTTGCCCACCCTTGCAGCAGGTGCTCCCAAAGACACTCCTTTGTCCCCAGCAGACCTCAAGCAACGGCAGAGGGGATGGGTATATAAATACCCCAGTTCTCTCCCCCTCACATGGGACAAGTTGAATCGCACTTTTCTTTTCTTTTTTTTGAGGCAGAGTCTCACTTTGTCACCCTCAGCACGATGGTGTCACAGCTCACAGCAACCTCAAAGTCTTGGGCTCAAATGATTCTCTTGCCTCAGCCTCCCAAGTAGCTGAGACTATACGTGCCCACCACAACACCTGGCTGCTTTTCAGAGACAAGGGTCTGGCTCTTGCTCAAGCTGGTCTCAAACTCCAGAGCATAAGCAATCCACCTGCCTTGGACTCCCAGAGTGCTGGGATTACAGCATGAACCACCATGCCCAGCCCTGAATGGCACATTCAATGTGGCTCCCAGAGCTCCCCAGAGGGACCAAGCTTTGATTGTCCACAGTGATAACTTGATTTATAAGGCATCCTTCACTGAATTTTTTTACTTCCCTGCCTCAATCCCCAACTCCTCTATTGACGCGTTCTTATGTCACCTGCCAAATAAACTACCTTGCCTTAGTTTTCTTCTAGGGAAAACCAGACTATGGCAGTGTCTCTTCCTTGCCTGTAATTCTTACTATGGCATACTACTGCCCTTAGGAGAAAATTCAAACTCCTTAAGCTTTCCTAGAAAGTTCTACACTAATGCTCCTACATACCAATCAGGCTTTGCCTTCCACTGTGCTCCCCTCCCCCACAACACTGGCATCACTTTGCCTCCTGTAAGTTCCTGGAATATTCGAAGCCTTTGACATCACAGGGCCTCTGCACACTGTCAGCTCCAAGGCCAGGCATTGCCTTCTCACATGCACACCTTGCCCTCTTCCTCCCTGTCTCAGCTCACATGTCCTTCCTAGGACAGGCCTTCCTTCATTAACATATCTATTCTCACTCCTAACACCCTTTATTTCCTTCATGGCACTGACCGTAAATTGTACCCCTGTTTGTGTGTTTGCTTGTCTAAGGTCTGTCTCCCCACCAGACTGGAAGCTCCAAGAAAGCAGAGATTGTCTCCACTCTGTCATCCAGGACAGGGCAGAGGGCCTAGCACATTGGAAGCCATCAATGCTGATTTCCATCTTTTTAAGATTGAACAAAGACATGGTCCTTGTCCTCAAGGAGCTCATAGCACAGTGGGAGAAACTTGTATACAAATGGATCCAGGTGGTGTCAGAGGTCAGATAGCTGTAGGCCGAAGGCGCTAATGGGCCATAAAGCCCATGGTGGTGGATGAAAGGAATGACTCTCCATTTTACTGACCCAATAGCCTCCAACTATATAAAGTTCAAAAAGTAAATGAGTCCTGCTCATGTCTATGTCCTCAGGGCTGGAGGGCTGGAGAGAGTGAGCAGGGCAGGGACTGGTTAAGAGACATCCTCTGCTTGAATGAATGAATAAGTGAGTGAACGAATATTTTTACTCCTTTCTGAGTCAAAATCTAAATGGTCAACTTCAAATCTGGGGAGATTTTTGGTTTTTGCTTTTCTCTTTTGAGAGAGAGTCTCACTTTGTCACTCTGGGTAGAGTGCTAGTGTCATAGCTCACAGCAACCTCAAACTCTTGGGCCCAAGTGGTCCTCTTGCTTCAGCCTCCTAGTAGCTGGGACCACAGGCCTTCACCACAACACCCGGCTATTTTTAGAGATGGGGGTCTTACTCTAGCTCAGGCTTGTCTCAAACTCCTGAAGTTCAAGCAATCCACCCACCTCAGCCTCCCAGAGTACTAGGATTACAGGCATGAGCCACTCGCATCTGGCCCAAATCTTGGTTTAAATTTTTAAAACATATTCTAAAGTTCACAATATTAAAACACCCAGCCATAGGAGAAATGTACAGGAAATCATGTTATATTCTTTTAATTGAAAAAATATGTACCAATAAAAAAGCACATCAATGAAGAATTTATATTACAATAAAACATGTTCATATTGTTAATGAGGAAAATTAGGATTCAATATTACATGTACAGTAGAAATAGTGTAATGTACCAACATACATTGTATATTGTATTGAAAGTATCCAGCCACATAATGAAAAAAATTGGGGTATTAACAATACTTTCCAGACAGACCTTGTATGTCTGGCAATAAGCAAAACTCTTGAGGTGTTTTTCATGTTACTTCATTTTACCCTTCTGTAGCTTCCAAGTCATCTGTAATAAAATTTTTTGTTTAAATGATATAGATCATAAATCTGACCAGGAATTCTACAAATCAAAATGAAAGACAGAACTGATATACATAGTATCAACATAAATATTTGCTTTAAAATAATGACCAGATAGGAAAAAGTCCCTATGTGTATATAACAAATCTCATTAATCCCTCCCTCCCATAAAGTTCTATTTCTAAAGTTGAAATATGTTTATTCAATTTATTCTAACATGATTTTATCACACCATTGAAAAAACTGATATATATATATATACCACAAAATGACTTCTCAGCCTTCTTATTCAAGAATGAAGAGAATTGGCCAGGCCCAGTGGCTCATGCCTGTAATCCTAGCACTCTGGGAGGCTACGCTGGGAGATTCCCTAGAGCTCAGGAGTTTGAGACCAGCCTGAGCAAGAGTGAGACCCTGTCTCTGCTAAAAATAGAAAACCTAGACAAGCATTGTGATGAGTGCCTACAGTCCCAGCTACTGGAGATTTTGAGGTAGAAGGATTGAAGGATCACTTGAGCCCAGGAATTTGAGGTTGTGATGAGCTAGGCTGACACCACAGCACTCTAGCCTGGGGCAAGAGTGAGACTCTGTCTCAAAAAAAGAAAAAAGAATGAAGAGAACTAAATCTTAGAAAGATGGTTGTGGTAGGCAGCCTCCAAGGTGGCCCCCAACAATTCCCTGCCTCTTGGTATTCAGACCCTTGGGAAATTCCTTTCATTTGAGTATAGACTGGATTGCGGCTGACCCACCACCATGATTTACCCAGGGAGGACTGAGGGAGTTCCCAAGATGTGAAATTTTCAGTGCTAGAAGCAGGAAAGTGTTGGAAAAACAAGGATGGGATGAGTTGATCATCTTGGCTACATTTAGTGACTCACTTCTAAACAATGTATAATACAAGAGAGAGCAGAAGAGATGAGTTGTCACTTCCAAGATTATGTTATAAAGAGAGTGAGGCTTCCACGCGGTGCTCTCTCAGTCCACTTGCTCTGGAGAAATCAGCTGCCATCTCACCATGCAGCCCTGTGGAGAGACCCACATGTGTAAACTTGGAAGCAGATTTGCCCATAGCCGCAAGAATGAACTTGTTGTTGTTGTGCTGTTGTTGTGGTTAGAAAAAGTCTTGCTCTGTTGCCCCTAGGTAGAGTGCTGTGGCATCATAGCTCACAGCAACCTCAAACTCCTGGGCTCAAGCAATCATCTTGCCTTGGAAGTGGGTCATCCCTCAGTCCAGCCTTCTGATGAATGCGGCTCCAGAAAACACCATTTTTACAGCCTTGTAAGATTCTGAGCCAGAACCATCCTGCAAAGCCACACCCAGATTCTTGATCCTCGGAGATTATGAGTAATAAATGTTTGTTTGGAGGGGAATTACTTAACACAGCGTGGGTTGTAAAACACACACACACACACACACACACACGCAGCATGTGTAACTAATACAGTTATGATAGATCAGAAGTTCAGCCCAAGGTATGACCTATTTTTGAGCCTAAGACATAGAGTTTCTTTAAAATGAGCTTCACTATCCAAACTCTTACTACTCTCCCCACCTGCATTTTTGTAAGTAGCCCAGAAGTATAACATTCTCCTGTCTCACATCTCCCTACCTTATTACAAATATTGAGACCACATCCCTGCTCTTGTATAAGTAAAAAATCAGGAAATCATCCCTTCCTTTCTGCCTCACTCCAGCCCCAGTATGGAGCTAGGGCTGCAGATCGTTATGACCAGTGTTATCAATTGATCACAATTTCACAGAATCATATGATCAAAGGATCATAGGGTTAGAAAGAGCCCAGTGAGTTTTCTCTGACGATAAATGTAATAAAGGTAAAAATTGCATACCCAGCTTGAGAGGAAATCTTTAGTACCTCTTCCCTCCCCTGCCAAAGAAAGCTGTCAGAGGTAAGAATCCAGTGAGGTCTTGCTTGTGTAACTTTGCAAAATGGAAATTTTCAACGTAGAGAAGTAGAGAGAATCACAGAATGAACCCATCCCTCTTATATCTATCATCCATCTTCACAAAAATTGTCAAGTTCAAGGCCAATTTTATTTGATAACTTACTCCCCGCCCTGTCTCCCAGTACTCCCCATACACTTAACCCTCACCCTCACTCTTTGGGTTATTTTGAAACAAATATCAGACATTGGATCATTTCATCTGTAAATACTCCACCTGAAATATTATCTCTAAAAGATAACTTTTTAACATAACCTCAACACCATTCTACACTTAATTTTTTAAAATCCCTTAATGTCATCAAATATCCAGTTAGTGTTCTTATTTTTCTAATAGTTTCATGGGGGTTTTGTTTGTTTGTTTGTTTGTTTTAGAGACAGTCTTACTTTATCACCCTCAGTAGAGTGCCATGGCGTCATAGCTCACAGCAACCTCAAACTCTTGGGCTTAAAAGATTCTCTTGCCTCAGCCTCTCAGGTAGCTGGGACTACAAGCACCCACTACAATGCGTGGCTATTTTTTTGTTGCAGTTGTCATTGTTGTTTAGCTGGCCCAGGCCTGGTTCGAACCCACCACCCTCGGTGTATGTGGCCGGTGCAGTAACCATTGTGCTACACGGGTGCTGAGCCATGTTTTGTTTTCTTTACAGTAGTTGGTTCCAATCAGGATCCAAACCAGGTCTACAGTTGGATTTAGTCAGTATATCTCTTAAATCTGTTTTAATTTATAGCTTTTGCCTCCATCTGTCATTGCTCCCCACCCACTAAGCCCTGCATCAGAGTTTTATTTTGAGACAGTCTTTCCAAGCCTTGTGAGGACACTGTTTTCTGATTTCCACTACGGATTCATCTCTCCTGCTAAAAAAATAACAACATAGTGGACCTCCTTCAGATACAACTTTAAGCAGTATGCTTGGACTTAGATTCATTTTTAAATATTAAAATTTATCAACCAAAGACAGTCTAATTATACCTGGTACTGGAGGAGATAGGAGTCAATTTCACACAACAGTTGCTGTAACACTTTTTAAAAACCCTACTATCAGGGGACGTTTCACAAAACTCAATAAATATTTTGTTCCATTGATGATGCCTTTGCCATAGCTTTTAAATAATAAATGGGAAAAAAGAACGTGCTTCAGGAGCAACACCCATCAGTTATATCCTGATGACTATGGCCTTTCTCCCCAGACCTCCATAAGATTACTTTTATATTCTTCCCTCTATGAAGTGGGGTAAAAGTAATAGCTTCACAGGAAAAATCTCACTGAGACCTCTTCACAAGTTTCTACCAGGCTGAGTCGCATCTGTGGACAGTTGGTGTGAAGTGAAAACACGGGGAGTAACAGATATCTATGAATTTATTTGGGTCATCGTGATGCTATTAACAGCAGGGCTTTGACGAGAATGCTGTGAACCTTCCTCCGAAGCCTGGATTCCTCACTTCGGACCCAGGAGGAAGCACATTCTCAGGATCTATTTACTCTTCAAACCTTGCTCCCGTGGGGTTGCACCTCATCCCTGCACTTAACATCTGAACAGGCGAAGTTCTGCACTGTAAACTCAGAGGTGTGAGTCTCATTACTGCTTTTCCTATGGTGCCTGCCTGGAAATTGTCCAGCATTGAAACAGGCAAGAGTTCAAAGCAGCCTTGATGGCACCTTTTTATGACTTAAGTCAATTAACAAGGGATTCCAGGCTGGCCTGGAAGTCCCAGCTGCCAGAAAGTCCCTGGGGCAACGGCTGGAATTAAAACTAATAAAAAACAATTGCAGAGAAACTTGTGAAAATGCCGAACACAGCACAAATACACTGACCCTCATAAACTTTGACATGAACTTGGAGAGGTAGAGCCCAGCCAGCCTCCAGGATGGCAGATGTGGGAGGCAGCAGCCTTCTTCCAATTCTCCAATCTTTCCAGATCTTCCTAACACTTGCTCTGTTGTCTAACCAAACTCTCCTAGGCAGCTGGCTCTACTGGCTCATCTGGGTCATCCACTCTTGGGTCTAAGCAGACCTCCTTGCTATCCAACTCCCTTCTTCCTTGAATGAATGTATCAGAGGTGGCTGGAGCTGTCAATTTTAACCACCAGCTTAAAAAAAAAAAAAAAAAATCTTTAGGAAGAGGATTAATAAATAGCTCTTTAAGCCTCTAAAGACACCAAAAACCTAAACAAGTCAATGTTAAGACCCCAGGCTCAACAATTCATCCTATTCTTTTCTCTTCCCTCCCATTAAACTGTTCAGGGTGTACTCACTCACTTCTGTTTACACAAAACCAAATACTTCTCTTAAAATAAATAGACTTTTTTGTAAGCTCGCAGCTATGTAAGCTGTAAAAAGTTACAGAGGTGATTAATTGATAAACCACTACAGCTTAGCTTACATAGTCATAATTAAAGCTGAAGACAGCCCAGATCACAATTTTGTTACTATTGTATATATTGAACTAAAGACTATTTCAGGATTCCTAAAAACTTGACCAGACTAGGAAGGTGAGAAAAAAGTAAACTAAAGGGGAAAATAGAAGAAGATTTGCTTTCATTTCTTTCTTTCTTTTTTTTTTTTAGACAGAATCTCACTCCGTTGCTCTGGGTAGAGTGCCATAGTATCATAGCTCACAGCAACCTCAAACTCCTGGCCTCAAGTGATCTTCTTGTCTCAGCTTCCTGAGAAACTGGGACTACAGGTGCCCTCCACAATGCCTGACTATTGCACTCTGGCCTGGCTGGTCTTGAACCCCTGAGCTCAATCACTCTACGTGCCTCAACCTCCCAGAGTGCTGGGATTACAGGCATGAGCCACTGTGTCCTGGCAATTTGCTTTTATTTCTGATTCATTTGCAATGAATGAGGCTGGTGGTTCAGGGGGTGGGCAGGGGACTGCTCAAAGAGGGCAATGGCCAACAGGGGCCATAAAAGGGGGTTCCTGGGGTACAGCGATGCTCCCCATTTCTGAACTGGCGTATTTCCAAATTTGAGATACTGTGTATCTCTCTTTAATTATTCTTAATGTTGCTCTAGTGATGACACTATCCTCCTGAACTTATCAACTTAGAGGTGACATGGTAGCAGTGTACATAAAATGCAAGAACTTGGCAAAATATAGTTTCATTTATCACGTGTTGTCCATTATGGCATTCTTATGTAGTATACACACATATATATGTTAAAAAATCAGTCCCTAAATAATATACAGTTCTTCAAAAAGTTTTGCAAAAGTTTATTTTTTTCAAATTTATATTAGCTTTAATGGTTAAAAAGGTTGTCCCATAGGTATGCACATAAAAGTGGAAGAAGCGAATCATTCCTTTGCTAAATCATAATATGCATTTCCCCTATCATCTATGCCTCAACACAGCAGTTATCAAAAGTCCACATAATATATTTAGGATGACGGTCTCCTTTTTTGTTTCCATGGAACAGTTTGGCATTTTTTATTTATTTTATTCTTATTTTCTAAATGTTATTCAAATTAATGTGAGGGTACAATATTTAGGTTACATTGTTCTCACTTCTAGGGCAAAGTTCCATTTGTAGAAGAGCCCCTTACCCAGGGGGAGTGTTATACACCCTCATAATGTGCACATTTGGTGAGATCCCACCTCATGCCCTCCCTCCTTCTGCCATACATCCTCCGCCTTCCCTCTCCCACTTCCTGCTGCCCATGAACTGCACTATATTAGTGTCTTATTGTTCTTATAAACATGTAATTGTTTATATATTGATTTCATATTAGTATGGAGTGCATTGGATATTTACTTTCCCATTCTTGTGATACTTTACTAAGAAGAATGGGTTTCAACTCCATCCAGGTAAATGTAAAAAATGTAAAATCATCCTCTTCTTTTAATGGCTGCATAATATTCCATGGTATACATATACCACAGTTTGTTGATCCATTCATGGGTTAATGGGTGCTTAGGTTGCTTCCACGACTTGGTTATTATGAATTGAACTGCAACAAACATTCAAGTGAAAATGCCTTTGTGGTAACATGATTTAAGTTCTTCTGGGCAGATACCTAGTAATGGGATTGCAGGGTCAAATGGAAGGTCTACATTTAGATCTTTGAGGATTCTCCATACTTCTGTCCAAAAGAGCTGTATTAGTTTGCAGTCCCACCAGCAGTGCAGAAGTATTCCCTTCTTTCCACATCTAAGTTTGTAATTTTTGAAATTTACTTTTTCCTTATAGTAAAGTATACATATGTAATTTACCATCATTACCATTTCTTTCTTTCTTTCTTTCTTTTTTTTTTTTTGACACAGAATCTCACTCTGTTGCCCAGGCTAGAGTGCTGTGGCTTCAGCCTAGCTAACATCCACCTCAAACTCCTGGGCTCAAGCAATCCTCTCACCTCAGCTTCCTGAGTAGCTGAAATTAGAAGCCTACCACAATGTTCAGCTATTTTTTTCTATTTTTAGTAGAGACAAGGTCTTACTCTTGCTCAGGCTGGTCTTGAACTCCTAAAGTCAGGTGATCTTCTGACGTTGGCTTCCCAGAGTGGTAGGATTACAGGCGTGAGCCACTGTGCCCTGGCCCATCTTTACCATTTTTAAGTGTACAGTTTAGTCCTAATAAATGTGTTTATATTGCACAGGCTTATTAAGTATTTCTTATGGGGGCTTCTAAAAAACTCACTATTTCTTAAAATGTGTGGCTAGACCATCTGCTTCAGAGTTACCTCGCGTGACTGTTACAAAAGCAGATAGCCGGACCCCACCTCAGCCCAGCAGAAGCACGCTTGACAGGGGAAAGGAGAAAATGCTATCTCTGGAGCTCATCTGAGCCACACCACTGAGAATGGGCCTTTCATTCCTCTCTTGCACTGCCCACAGCCACAGGGCCCATCAGAGCCTTCTGTGACCCAGTACCAAGTGTGGTTCAGCCTGTGGCCACAGCCTTTCTTCCTCAATCTCCTAACATGTGTCCCAGACAACATTCATTCTGTCTGCCCACTTACCCTCCATCCTGCTTCCAGGACGGGATTTCTAAGCACAAATGTGCCTGTTTAGTAAGAGCCCCTCTCTTACTAAACTGCCTAGTATTCCATGGTATGCAGATGTCAGTGGCCCTCTCCATCTCCACCCCCTCCCAGCAGCACACACAGCCAAGCTCCTTACCCTGCCCCCTCTGCTCCCTGGGCGCTCCTCTCCTCCTGGCACAGCTCCACCCTGCTTTCCCGTTCCCAAACACACCATGCTCTTCTGTGCCTTCTTGCCTTTGCTGATTTTCTCTCCTCTGCCTAGAAGGTCCATCCACTCCCTTCTTCCCCTGACAACCACTACTCGGACGTCAGGCCAAGCCCACATCAGACATCACTTCATCTGCTTCACCCGTGGGAAGCCCCTTTCCCTGCTGTCTGCCACCACTAGAAGGAAGATATTGTGTCTGATTTTTGGAGAATTTCCCCACTAGGTTATCAACTCCTAAAGAAAAGGACAATGCTTTTTTCTCTATTAATTAATAAAGACTTACATTTTCTCTTTTCTTTCCTTTTTTTTTTTTTTGTTTTCAGACAGTCTTACTCTGCTGCCCAGGCTCCAGCCGTGTGGCATCAACCTAGCTCACAGCAACCTCAGATTTCTGGGTTCAAGTGATCCTCCTGCATCAACCTTCAGAGAAGTTGGGACGACAGGTGCCCACCATAACGTCCAGCTAAAATTTCTGCTTTTAGTAAAGAGGGGGTGTCTCACTCTTGCTCAGGGTAGTCTCAAATGCCTGAGCTGTAGGCATTCTCCCACCTCGGCATCCCAGAGTGCTAAGATTGCAGGTGTGAGACACCTGCAACCCACCTTACATATTTTCTGATACATATCAGATGTTAAAAAATGTTCCCTCCATTGAATTTAATCAACTCTAATAAAAAACACAAATAAAATCTATTACTTGGCTCCTCAGCCTTGGGCTCTTTCACCTAAACTGTTCCCTTTTGGTTCCTTTCCAATTGTGGTGAACACTTGGCCATTTCTGGCCTGCAGGAATGATGGTCAGATGCGGTCTTTCTGTGCTCAGCCTCCTCTCCCTGGCTGGGGCCTGAGCAGCCCACGCTGGTGCCAGCAACTATAGCGTTACATGCTTCTGCTCACAGTGGCCACCCTCGGGGCAAGGTGAGACTGGTAACTGGAAAGTGTCCTGTGTCTGCCAGTTGTTGGAGCCATCTTTTGTCACTTTCTTCAGGCAGCAGATACAATTACCCTCACCCAGAGCAGAGTTAGTTGTCTTATAGGATACTTAAATCCCCCCAAACCAAAACACCTTTTCTTCCAAACCTGGCCTTCCTAGAGGTTGCTTTTCTAGCCTAAAAGGCAGAATCATCCAGGAATGGTGTGAGATCTATGGGCCATCACACCGTCTCAGTGGCTGGGCACAGCAATTACAATACTCAAGGAGGCCCAGGACTCAGAACACATCTGGTAGGACAAGCCGTGGGTCCATAGAAAGCATTATACATGAGCAGCCTGTTGGCTTACAGTCTGCTCCCATAGAAAAAGATTTTGGGCGAATGTCAAGTGTCACAGAACAACTTAGAGATAACAAATACACACCTTCATTTTATAGATGAGGAAACTGAGGCTGGGACAGAGGGAGTGGTTTCCCCAAGATGACAAGCTGGTGGAGAATGAGTGCTTCACAAAGCGAGGTCTTTCCAGCTTCCAGACTTAAGCTCAAGGGCCTACTGGCAAAAATAAGCCCAGGATTTCTCAGCACTTCTGCCCAGCCCATGTCCCATCTGCTCCCATGTCTGTAGTAGGGTTGCATTTCTGACTCTGCAGCCTATTTATTTAAACTGCACACCCAGACCCTCAGCAAATAGAGATGATGTTCCCTCTCCCATGCACTTGGACTCGTTCCACTTGAGCCATGGTTTCTAAACCTGCACTAGACCATCTGGAATGATTTTTTAAATACAGAATCCTGGTCCTCAGTTTGGTGTTTTCCATTTCAGTAATCCAGGATGGGCTCGAGATTCTGTAATTGTTTTTTAAATTCCTTCAGGGGTGACATTTAAGGAACACTAGGCCAGCTGCCCTTTGAGGTTCCTGCTCTGACCTACAGATTTTATGCTTCTACACAGCATAGAATCTCTAAATCACTGGTATCTCATTGTTCCTGATTTTTTAAATGTAATGATAAAATTAGAAGGATGGGTTTGGGTGTAGCTCAGTGGATAGGGCATCGGCCACATACACCAAGGCCAGCGGGTTCCAACCCAGCCGGGGCCAGCTAAAACAATGGCAACTGTAACAAAAAGTAGCCGGGCGTTGTGGCAGGAGCCTGTAGTCCCAGCTACTTGGGAGTGTGAGGCAAGAGCATCACTTAAGCCCCAAAGTTAGAGGTTGCTGGGAGTTGTGACACCACGGCACTCTACCAAGGACAAAGTGAGACTCTGTCTCAAAAAAATAAAAATAAAAATAAAAAGAAGTATGGGTTTACCACCCAGACTTAAAGCTAGAAAACAGGCATCCAGAAAGAATGTGAAAGTCACTCAAGGTCACCAACACACGCCCTCCATCAGCAGTAGAGCCCAGGATTTTTAAATCAAAGACCACGAGGTGATGCTGTCCCATAGAATAAGCAGCAAAAGAACTGTGACCCTGAATGACTCAGCCACTGCCCTGCAAGGTGAAAGTCAATTAATGTGTGTGCACCATCTCTCCATCCCTGACATGACAGTGATAATGCTTGCCTCCACTGCAGGCGACAGAGATGCTTATAAAACCCCGAAAGGATAAAAGTTTTATGGGAAGACAGAACTGCCTTTTTAAAATAACTCAGACATGACATTCCCTCTTAAGTGGCCACACTGAATAAAATTTCCATTTCGATCCAGCATGGTTATATGAAATATGAGAGCCCTGATATCTTAAACCCCTGTTCATATAACTTGGGCTAGATGGGTAACTTCACTCAGTGTGGCTACTTTAATTTATAATTTATTAGAATCATCCTCACACCAAGATACAAATTTCTCAGGTCACAAGTCTCCAGCAAACCCAAAATCCAATTATAGACTTTGGAATAAGCAAGGTGCCTCCATGGGAAAAGTTGTATATTTTTTTAAATATAAACATTGGATTCTAGAGTCTGGAAGCTGAATAGCTGGCTGAAGAACGTTGCTTAGTGACCCAAAGAATGTTCCTGGAATCATCACAGACCCCTGAGAAAACCTCTATGTTAACATCTTACACCATCTTGTCCCAACTCCCACTAATCTGTGAGCTAATGAGAAACAGTTCTTTTCAGCAGAATGCCTTAGATAGAACTGAAAGTTCAAGAAAGCCTTGAATGAAATTCCACTGAGCTGTGAGGGGTTTCAATGGCTGCCATCTCCTGGGATTGCATCCTACAATGCTAAGGTTGTTTTGCAATTGATCACATTCTTCCACCTCCATCCATGTAATGCTCATCCTCAGAGTTCCCTATGGTTTCCTGTCAATCTTCAGGATGGGAGGATCCCACTGATTTTCACACGCATGCAGTGAGAGAGAGAGAGCATAATAGAGGAAAAAGATAGAAACATCAGAGAAAATTGAACACTGGGATAGACCAGAGAAAGAAGTGGATACACAAGTTGAACAAACTCATGTGCAGAAACCAGAGGACCAAATGCAAAAACAGAGGGGGGGGGGGGGGCTGGGCATGGTGGCTCACGCCTATAATCCTAACATTATGGGAGGCTAAAGTGGGAGGATCACTTGAGGCCAGGAGTTTAGACGAGCCTGGGTAATGTAGCAAGACCCTATCTCTATTAAAAAAAAAAAAAAAAAAAAAAGGAAAGAAAGAAAAGTTTTAATAAAATTCGTACAATGGTTACGGCACCAGCCACATGCACCAAGGCTGGCAGATTCGAACTTGGCCTGGGCCAGCTGAGCAACATTGACAACTGCAACCAAAAAAATAGCTGGGTGTTGTGGCGGGCGCCTGTAGTCCCAGCTACTTGGGAGGCTGAGGCCAGAGAATAGCTTAAGCCCAAGAGTTTGAGGTTGCTTTAAGTTGTGATGCCATGGCATTCTACCCAGGGCAACATAGTGAGACTCTGTCTCTAAATAAATAAATAAATAAATAAATAAATAAATAAATAAATAAAATAAAATAAAATAAAATAAAATTGGCTGGGCATGACTAAAAAAGATGGAGACTTTACATCTTTTGTATTAACCTGGATGGAGGTGGAACACATTCTTCTTAGTAAAGCAGCACAAGAATGGAAAAGCAAGAACCCAATGTGCTCTATTCCAATATGAAGGCCGTAGAGCTGATACAAGGGGGTGGCAGTGGAATGAGCAAGTGGGGAGAGGGGAGGAGGGAGGGGATGGGGGTCATGGGGTATGACTCACCTCTAGGGGCGGGACACAATTATAAGAGGGACTTTATCTAACAAATGTAATCCATGTAACCTAATTCTTTGCACGCTTAATAAATCCCAAACAAAAAAATAAAAATAATAGGGTGGTGCCTGTGGCTCAAGGAGTAGGGCGCCGGCCCCATATACCAGAGGTGGTGGGTTCAAACCTGGCCCTGGCCAAAAAACTGCAAAAATAATAAAAATAATAAAAATTAGCTAGGTGTGGGATCCTATGTCTATAGTCCCAGCTACTCTGGAGGCTGAGGCAAGAGGATCGCTTGAGCCCAGCAGTTTGAGGCTGTAGCGAGCTATGATGACACCACTGGGCTCCAGCCTGAGCAACAGGGTGAGTTTCTTTTGATCGGCTTGGTGGGGATGGGGCTTACAGAAGGTATGGGATGTTACCAGATAACTGATGGGTGCTCTGTGCTTTCCTGCCCCAGGCCCTCCTGGCCTGTATCTGCCACCTGCAGATTTAGTCCTCGTCTAACAAGGAAGAGGAAGAAAAGGGAGAATAAGAGCCACCTTCAAGGTAGATGGTAAATACAAGAAAGAGTTCTCAATTCCAGATTGGGGTTGAGGTGATAGGAATAGTGCTAAGGGGTGACAAGTTTGTTGGCTGCAACAAAGAGGAAAGTCGTGGTGTTCCACGTGCTGATGGCACCAGAACAGCACTGGGATGAGGAAGCTGCAGCAGTCCAGGCCCAGCTGAGGTCAGTGGCAGTGTGGCTGCACGGGAGGCACCTGACATTCTGGTTTCCAAGTTCACAGGGAGTGTCAGGCCAAAGCCTATCCCACACCAGTCTTAAGGAAGGACAGAAAATTCCCAGTGGACCAAACAAGTGAGTTCTCTCCCACCCAGTGGACTAGAAACATGAAGGCACCCCAATTCTGTCCAGCCTGCTATAAGCACTCCAAATGAAGTTCTTCTGGAACTGGGCTGCAGAGCAAGTTGCTCAGACTGGTAAACCAGATCACATGCCCAGGCTCTCTAGAGACACTCAGAGTATCTAGGAGGACGTTGAGGCTGGCAGTAAGTCACATGTTCCCACTTGTCCGAGCCTGGGGTGCTACAACAAATGGTATAGACAGTGTAGTTAAACAGTAGAAGTTTATTGCTCACAGTTCTGGAGGCTGGAGGTCCAAGATCAAGGCACAGGCTGATTCTGTTCCCGGTGAGGACCCTCTTCCTGGATTGTAGACAGCTATACCTTCCCACATCCTCTCTCTCATATCTCTTCTTCTCATTTATGAGAACTCCATCCTCATGACCTAACCTCCTCCCAAAGGTCTCACCTCCAAACATCATCACACTCGGAATTAGGGTTTCAACACATAGGACAAAAGCAGTCTGTTCATAGCACCAGTAGTACGCATGCATTTGTTTCTCTCTCTTTTTTTAATTATAAAAAACTGTCAATCTACAGAAAAGCATAACATGAACCAGAATTTTCCACCATGCAGATTTAATAAATGATCTATTTACTTTTTAGCTTTGTATCCTTATTCTAAATGTATTTATACTTGAACCTTATCTGACCCTTCCCTGATCCTGTTTCCTATGAAGTAACAACAATCACCAAATTTGTTTATCCTTTAAACCTACCTTTTAAAAAATTTACTGTATCCATATTTGCCATTATTTGGATTTTTTTTTTTCCTTCCTTCCTTCCTTCCTTCCTTCCTTCCTTCCTTCCTTCCTTCCTTCCTTCCTTCCTTCCTTCCTTTCTTTTCTTTTTTAAGACCAGTCGGGTGCAGTAATGGGAAGTGGGGAAAAAGCAAACCAAGGAGTTCTATCTGTACCTGATAGGGAACAATTAACTGAGGTAACTCAATATCTTCAGACCAGCCTGTTTGGAGGTGTTTTTAAATTTGCATGAAAGAGGAGCGCCAGCGGCGGGAGGCACGGGCTGTGGACGCCGAGCTTCGCGATTTCATCGTAGAGATGGTCAATGTACCTAAAACCCGAAGAACTTTCTGTAAGAAGTGTGGCAAGCATCAGCCTCACAAAGTGACCCAGTATAAGAAGGGC
>CAUYPK010048198.1:0-50245 GCA_963574355.1 Loris lydekkerianus
ATCTGTTTATTTTTACAGGAGAAGTGCTACTTTAATGCCAACAGATCTGAGATTGTGCAAAACAAGATCAAAACACTCCAAGAAGATCTAGAAAAGAGAAGAAAAGAAATTCTAGAAAATCCCCTGTGGACGGGCCTACATAGTTTTTCACCCTACCTTCTTCCCCTGCTACCCTTATTTACCCTTCACATTTGGGCCCTGTATCCCAAAAAAAAAGGTTACAGGCTGTTAAATCAGGTCGAGGTCCAATATCACCGGCTCATTAACCAAGAATCTAACTATTATTCTTCACCGCCCTCCATATCACCAATGATGGGTAAGATTCCTAAAGCAGGGACAACCTAAGACAGGATATGGAGAGGATGCATGGTGGATTACATTCATAGTACTCAAAGACGGGTAAGATCACTCTGCATTCAGTCAACCTAAGACAGGGACCAAACCATTGATGTTTGTATCCCCATGACGGGTAAGACTGAAACTGCAAGAGCAGGCAACCTAAGACAGGGGCTATATTTTTTCGCCATACAAAAAACAAAAGAGGGAATTGTTGGGCCCTGCCATGTGCCCGAGGCCTAGTGCAACTTCCCAAGCCTGACTAGAAGTAGATCCATCGAGCTACTTCCGCGTAGCAATGACTCCGCAAGGCCCAGCCTGAAACTGCCTCTACCTAGATACAGCCAATGTGGTACCATGCCACTGGCCCAACCCTGTCACGCACCTCTTCCCCCGCCTTCTTTCCCCGCCCCTTCTCCACAATAAAAAAGTAAATAAATAAATGAAATGCAAAGATAAAGGCAAAGATTGATACGAGTCTCATACTGTATAACAGTTTTCAGTTAACACAGCTTTCACTTATCTCCCTTTAGCCTGCAAAAATCCTAGGGAGTAAGAAATTGGCATAAAGAGGGGACCAGACCTCATTCACTCATGCATACCTGGTACATAGCATGCAATCAGAATTGAATTGATACCATGCCATGCTAGGCTACAGAGGCTCTGTGAACCTTGGGACTGTGACGTGTTTACTACCATTTCATCCTAGCACCTAGCAATGTGCTGGCTCCCAGACCATATTTGTAAACTGAATGGACATTCAGCACTCACCAGGAGCTCTCATATGCCAGGATGTGCTCTGTGGTAGAATACAGAAATAATAAGATACCATCCTTGTCCTCAAGGGGTTCCCAGCCAGCTGAACCTTTCTGAGGACAGGAGCTCATGAGCAGTAAAACCAGGGTTTCTGAAGCCAAACCTTTTCGTCTATTAAAGAAAGATTTATCTCACACAGAGGGATTGCCCTTCTAAAACCGGTGTAGTAAGTGGTAAGTTTTCCCTACAAGGCAGTAGATTCCATGTCTGATCCATCCCTGTCCCCAGTGCTTGCACAGAGCCTGGCACCTGCAGGCCTCAGGGAGAATGTGAGGAATGGAGGTTACCAGAGTATAACCCCCATATTTTCCTTCTTTCAGACTGTCGGGAACAGAGCCTGGGCCCATGGTCTCAGCAAGCCTGGCCTATTCTGGGAAGAACACCTGGTTGTCCTTCCCAGGCTGTCCAGGGCGCACCGATGATGGCTGAGAGGGAGGAGGATGGCACGGAGGAAGCCTGGCTGCAGCTACGGCCAGTGGAGCCCCTGCCCTCCCAGTGCTGTGGCGGCGGCTGCTCACCCTGCGTGTTTGACCTCTATCACCGAGACCTGGCAAGGTGGGAGGCAGCCCGAGCCAGCAAGGACAGGAGCCTGCTGAGTGGGCAGGAGTCACAGGTGAGAGGCTGCTCCTCAGACAAGAGTCTACCTGTGTTGGCTCTGCCTCACACACCTGCTCTGTACAGCAGAAAGAAAGCCTGCGTAACAGAAGCTAACAGATCCAGGGGCAGAGCCCAGCCCTGGAACCAACTTACTGGCAGCTGTGTGGTTTTAAGCAAAGTCCTTTAATCTTCCTAAGTGTTAGTTTCTTTTTCTGTAGAATAAGGCTGAACATTAGTGATATTTAGCACAGAGCTTATAATTATTTCATTTAACAAATATTTATTGAGTACCTAGTATATACCAGGCCCTATGAGACACTGAGGATTTGAGAGTTAATGAGACAGACACAGTCCTTGTCCTGTGGAGCAAATTAGCACACTGTTTACCCTAGAAAAATGGAGGTGGGGTGGAAGCTGATAGTATTGTTATTTCTTATCCATCCCTCACTGACTTTTTCCTCCTTTGCTGAACTTCTAGGGGACTTCATAGACCAAGCAGTTCAGCATGTCATTGTAGTGTCTGGGCAGGTTCCCAGTTACAGTTTCAGATGTCAGAACACTGTTGAGTTCAACCCTGATGTTACATAGAGAAACTGGGGAGCCATTCTTTCTGACACCGGGCACAGGGCTGGTTTTGAGTCTGTCTCCATCTGGTCTTCCACCTCTGAACATCCTCCTGTTGTTCACATCCCTCCTGCTAGTGTGGAGTACAGACGTCTCCCATTTCTGCCTCTGTTAATGCAATCTGGTGTCACCATCACTTTCTGGCCAACCATTCCTCATTTGGGGGCCCAAACTGGACCAGACCTTAGTCATTATTATACATGTTGTTCTTAAGGATCAGACAGCCCAAACAGTTGTTTTTTTGAACCCCTAAAAATGACTTTATTCTTCCCCTATTAAGTGTCTCCTTGTAGTTCTGCTACTAGTGGTGGGGACCAGACCCCTGTGGCCTCTGCCCGTGACTGGGGGACACGGGGGACATGTATGACATGTTCTGCTTGTTCCTTCTTGCTCTCCTCCATCTCTGCCTGGCCCATCCCTTCACTTCTTTCTGATCTCTGCCCAAAGTTCATTTTCCTTCCTAACTCCTAGTACCACCAGACGCCATCTAGATACACCTGGTTACACGTATATTGTCTGTGTCTTCTTGCCAAAACATCAGTCCTATAGGAGAAGGGGCTCTGTCTTGCTCACTTTTGTGGGCACCTCGAGCAGTTCCTGGCATTGTAGTTGAGACTCGGTATTTGTTCAATGAACAAATCCCTTGAGTCCTGTCTTGTGTGCTAAGCACACGGAGGTTGATGGTAAGGATGCCAGTGTACCTTAAACATCTCAGCTTCTAGAAGGATGACAAAAAACCATAGAGTTGTAATGGTTTTTTGTAATGTAGAAAGAGTAAGAACCGAAGCCCAATTCTGACTGTTAATCATGTGATACTGGGCATGTCATTTCAGTTGGTTAAACCTCAGTTTTCTCATCTGAAAGGTGGGATGTTAATACTTTATAGATTGTTATGAAGATTTCATGGGATAAACACGTAAAGCACTTGGCACATAGTAGGTACCCAGAAAATAGTAGCTGTCATCACCTATTACTAACAAATGGAAAATTAAATGATATTACAAGTTTTTGTCTGTCTTGTAAAGTAGCATATTTCTTTCTTTCTTCTTTTCTTTTTTTTTTTTTTTGAGATAGAGTCTCACTTTGTCACCCTTGGTAGACAAAAAGTAGCATCACAGCTCACAGCAACCTCAAACTCTCAGGCTCAAGCGATTCTCTTGTATCAGCCTCCCAAGTAGCTGGGACTACAGGCGCCTGTCACTGGCTAGTTTTTAGAGATGGGGTCTCACTCTTGCTCAGGCTGGTCTTGAACCTGTGAGCTCAGGCAATCCACCTGCCTTGGCTTCCCAGAGTGCTAGGATTACAGGTGTGAGCCACTGTGCCCAACATAAAGTACCATATTTTAATTGAATAATATATTTTGACGTTTAATGAAGCAATAATAATAATAATAAATATTTTACATTCCATGGCAATTGACATTTTTTAAAAATGCTTTTTACATTGTGTCTCGTCTTGACCCTTGTGGTAACTCTATAAAGTTATCAGGGATGAGTGCCCCTTTTTATAGACCAGGAAGCTGAGACCCAGAGGCTCAGATATATAAGGCCCCAGAGGTGGTCAGCAGCTGAGCTGTGGTTATACTCGGTTCTCCTGACTCCCAGCCCAGTGCTTCTTCCAGAGTGCCAGGCTGCTGTGACAGAGGGTGCCAAGTGCTCTGGCTGAAGATGAAGAGGCCGTCCTGGATGAGGGGTGTGGGGGTGGGTGCAGTGAGGGGAGGCCTGGATGCCAAGCCTGAGAGGTTCTGTCAGTTCTGTGACACTATCAGCACTGCCGTGAGTGATTAGGGTTCCAGAGTTGGTGCCACAGGGACACATGGTGCCAGGCCCTGAGCTGGACATGGGATAGCCCCAGCAGTGACTCAGGTGTGGGCATTTTACAGGGCAGAAGGATCCATGAGTCATAGTATTCAGAGAAGACTTCCTAGAGGAGGTATAGGTCAGGGTGGAATGTCAAGGGCAGTGGGCTAAGCCAGAGAAGCATGAATTTGTGTCCCTGTTTACAGTGCAACCTCAGACCAGTAAGCTACCTCCACTCAAGGCTCAGTTTCCTCATGTATGGATTAGATAATCTTTGAGGTCCCATCAATTTCTAAATTCTGCCCATCCAGATTTTAGCAGATTTGAAGAATGGGGAGGTTTTTCATACACTGAGATAAATGTCTGGATAGAGGGCACAGTTTGAGCAAATGAAGACTCAGAGGCAGGAGGCAGCAGGGTTTTCTTGGGAGGACGGAGAATGGAGAAAAGCCTAGCATCTGATGCATGGGAGAGAAAAAGAAACTTGGGGGTCATCTACAAGGCGGTTGAGTGTCCAGCTAAGGAGCCTGCACTTTATCCTGGGGCTGAGGGGAGTGGTGGAAGGCATAGGACCAGGGCAAGTCTGGCATTCTTGGATTTGATCATGAAGAGGAGGGTGAGGTTGAACTGCTCTCCAGTACGCAGGAAGCTTACTGGGTGAAACAGCCTCTCCTTGGGGAAAGGGGAAGGGCGCTTGTGTTCCTGTGAGCCCCTGCCTCCAGCTGTGGGATCTCTTCCTGTTGCAGAGCTGCACCTCCAAGCTGAGCCCAGAGACCTTCCTGGCCTTCCGCATCAGTGCCATGGACAAACTCACTAAGGACACCTATCGTGTTCAATTTGCACTACCTGGGAACAGCCAGCTCGGCCTGCAGCCTGGCCAACACCTTATTCTACGGTACACTCAGGTAGTGGGAAGACCAAAGCTTAGCAGCCCTGCTTTGCCATTGGCTAGCTGGGTGACCTTGGGCAACTTGCTTAACCTCCCTGAAGCCTCCCATTTGTCATCTTCAAGATAGACACAGTGATACATGACTCAGAGGGTTCTTGGGATTGACCTAAATAATGCTTTTTTATAATAAATGATAATAATATGAGCACCTGAATAGCATTTACATCCAGGTGAACTCATTTAACCCTCACGATGTCCTTTGTGGTAAGTGCCGTTGTCATCCCCCCAAAAAAAACTGAAGTTAGACGTGCAGGAACTTGCCCAAGGCCACATAGTCAGGATATGTTGGAGCCAGGATTTGAAGGCAGCAGCGTGGCGGTACAGCCAGTGGTATTAACCTAATGTAATTAGCACCAGTTGGTAGGAAGGACACTCATTGAGAATAAGGGGCTTGCCCAGTATCACATAGCTAGTAAGTCATGGAGCCAGGATTCAAACCCAGACAGCCTGGCTTCTGAGTTACACTCTTAGCCATTCCTCTGAGCTTCCTTCCTGCTCCCAGCCTACTTAGGCACTCTCCTCCCACGCCGTTCCCCACCCTCATCTGCCAAGGCTCAGGACCCTTTGGAATGTCCAAGTGGAGCTGTCTGTCAGGCGATCGGCTCGGTGAGTCTGAGCCTCAATAGAGCTGAGCTACAGATATGGATTTGGGGTCATTGGCTCATACCTGGATGGCGTTTGGGAACATGTATGCGTGGAAAGAGGAAAGGGCATAGAAACGAACCCTAGAAAAACCCACATTTACAGTGTCGGCAAGAGGAGGAGGGGCCAGCAAAGGAGACAGAAAGTGCCGTCAGAGAGAAAGGTGGGAACCAGAGCTGAGCTGATTGCTGGTCAGACTCTGACCACTTACCTTACACTGGCCTGTGCAGCTCATTCCAGCCTGTGACCTACCCCGTGGTCCTTGAAGTTTACTATTCCAATGGGTGGAAGGGGCCACAGGACAGGTCACAGCCCTGGCCCAGAACTCTCTGCCTCTAGACTGGCTCCTGTCCTCTATCCTTTGTGCCACGTCAGTGATATTCCTAACACATTGGACCTTGTCCCTCCCTGTTCAGACACCTTCTGGTGTGCCGCATTGCCTCCATGATGATATCCTAAGCCAAAGCCCCCAGCTTCCTTTCTCACCGAGTTCCCCCCTTCCCCCACATGACACACACCTCTCATCTCAGCCCTGCTCCACTCACCAGTTCCTGACATGCCCACATTGTCCTGCTCTAAGCTTTTTACCTGGCTGTTCCCTGTGCCTGGAGTTACTTCTTGCCTGTCTCCACCTTCACCTGTCAGCAGCCTGCTCATCCTTCAGTACCCAACTCCAGGAGGTTTCTGAGGTTCTCCTGCTGAGAGTGGTCATCCTCCTGAAATATGTCAATTTTCACTCTGTTAGAGCAGATATCATATGTTCTGATCCGTATTCCCTCATTTGTTTCACAAGCATTTATTAAATATTTATGTCTAGCTTCCCTGCTTTTGATGCATTGGGACAGGACCTTTGTAATCTTTGCATACCTCAGAGAAGAAAGTTTGTACATAGTAGGACTCGAGAGGAGTGTGCAACACTCCTGGGACGCTCTGAGGACTAGTGGGCAGGAGCCTGGCTCTGGGATGAGAGCCATGGTTGAATTCTGGCTGTGCAAGTGACTTCCTTTCTCTAAGTCTTCCTCATGTGGGTTATGGTTTGAATCAGATGAGGTGATGGCGCACAGTAGGCCTCATGGCTGTTACTGCGGCTCATGATTGCCGTCCCGATCCTGTTGTTGAGAACACTGTAGATGGTCCATGTGTGAGAGCAGGCTTTGGGCGAGGATCATCCTGAGGATCCTTCCTGTTCTGGTGCTCCTGGCACATGGTGGTAAGTGTTTCGTGAATGTTAGAAGTTGTTTTTATCTTTATCATTCTATGGTGGAGAAGCAGTCAGGAAAAAACAAAACAGCTGCAAAACAGAAAAACAAAACAACTCTCACCTTAGTGTACTGTTTGAAGCACCCTGCCATCTGTGACCCCAGCGAAGCCACATAACTGGGACACAGATGGCTGTGTCTGTCTTCCGTCCCCATTTCACAGAAGGGGCAGCTGGAGGATGAATTGACCTGCCCAGGCCTCACAGCCAGCATGTGGCAGTGGGTCAGTCCAAGGCTCTTTTTCTCTGCTGTACCTTGCCTGCCCCTCAGTGAGGACCTCTGGGGATGGCCAGACCCCACCTCCACCCTCACCAGCCTGGCAGAGGAGGCACCCAAATAAGGGTTTGTTAAATGACTACTTGACCACCTGATTGCATTCTTCTCTTTCTCAGAGGAATAGTAGATAACTTAGAAATTCAGAGAGCCTACACGCCCATCAGCCCGGCCAACGCAGAAGGATACTTTGAAGTTTTAATTAAGGTGAGTTGACCCTCAAAGATGCTCTCAGATACCATGATGGTGCCTCTCTTGCCAGCTTGGCCCACTGATGTGGAACAGCTTATGTCCACAGGAGGAGGCTGACTCCAGGGAGGGACTGGGACAGGGAGGAGACCTTCTCCCCTTACCTTCTTTCCTGGAGAGAAGGGGCTGCCAGACCACCAACAGAGGTCTGTTCCAGCATATTCCTGATGGAGTTTACTCAAAGGAGGTGCAGATTGGGAACGGGAAGGCTGCTCCTTCTCACCTTTTTACCTGTCTGTGGAGAGTAAACAGCAAGCTAGGAAGTCCCATATACCTACTTTGTGCTGCACACTGGAGTCCAGAGGTGTGTCAGGCACAGTGCCTGCCCTCGAGGAATCCACCCAGGACAAGTGACTAGATGTGGACAGTACAGTGTGACAGATGCCATGACACAGGAGGCCCAGCAACTTAGGCAACTACAGCTACAGGGGAGGTAGGCTGGGCTTCCTCGCAGAAGCTGGGTGTTAAAGGGGTAGGAAGGCAGAAGGGAAATGTGGGAAGGAAGCTCTGAGTACTGGAACGGCATGGACAATGGCAAAAGAGGCATGGTTTAGGGAAATAAGACATCTGTTATGCAGGGGGAAGTGCCGAGGGAGCAGGGCACATGGTGAGAGAATCAGGTGTGGGGTGGGACGTGGAGAGCCTTGTGGACTGACCCAGCTGACCCCACCTCTCCGGGAGAGGTGAACAGGGGCAGGGGCATTTGAGTGGGGCCTTGGAGAAGGAGTAGACATTGGCAGTAATGGGGAATGGCTTTCTGGGCTGAGGGAACAGATAACCAAAGGCAGGGAGGGGTGAAATAGAACAGGTCTTCGGGGACCCAGCATGAATGGAGGAAGGAGAGGGTGTTTGTGGGGTACCCGGGGTGGAATAAGTGGCAGAGCTGAGATGAGCGAAGTGGTTCAGATACAAAACACCTTGGAGACACAAGGAATAGTCAACAAATGTGAGAGTTCATGGAAATCCAATTATGTGGAAAAATAATTATATGAACTTGCTGATACTCTTAACATCTTTTGACTTACAGAAACATCAGTTTCATATGGATCAACCTAATAAATAGCTCTAGAACACCATTTCCCAAATGGAATCCTAGGGAATACCAGTATTTAAGAATAGCTTTCAGGGGTGGCTCCTGTGGCTCAAAGGAGTAGGGCACTGGCCCCATATGCCAGAGGTGGTGGGTTTAAACCCAGCCCTGGCCAGAAAAACTGCAAAAAAAAAAAAAAAAAAAAAAGAAAAGAAAAAGAATAGCTTTCACATCTTTAATCTACCTTATAAGACATGAATTATTACCTTGATTTCACTGATAAGCAAACTGATCCCCAGGAGGACCCAAGGCCCTAGCACCGTCTCCAGCTCCTGCCCTCCTGCCTGCCTTCAAGAGCCCAGTGTTTATTCCCTCACTCCTAAGCTTGGATGGGGTCCCTTCTTTATGCAACTGTTTGTCTGGGAGGTTCCACAAATCCTCTCCAAATGGCCTGCTTCCCCAAGCTGCTTGTCTGGTGTATTTCTGTTGAAGGGCTAAGTCTGGAGACAGTTCTTCAGGGCAGCTGGATCTCTCCCAGCTGCAAGGCTGTGATTTTCTCCTTCGTTTACCGGAAAGCCTCTCTTTAGAGAGATGCTTAATTATCTCTAAGCTGCTGGCTAGGAAGAGCTGCAAGTGCCTTTGCGAACTAGAAGGGCAGGCGAGGTTTTATAGGTTTACCCTCTCATGCTGAAGGGGAGGAGGGATTCCCATTTCTCAGGCTCCTTCCGGGCACCAGGCACTGCTTCTAGGCTCTTTAATATCTTGTTCCAACTTTATAACTACCCTGCAGATCGTATTATCCCCACTTTACAGATGAAGTTACTGAAGCTCAGAGAGTTGACACCATTTGTCCCAAGGCTCCTGGGGTAATGTGATCCCAAGTGGAAAGATAAAAGTGTCAGTTCTGTTTCACAAGTATGTGTTGAACATTTATTCTGTACCAGGCTATATGTGGGTGCTGGAGACACCCTTCTCCTTGGGTAGTATCTATGCTGCAGGGCCTGCAGGGCCACAGCTGGGGTTGTGGCTCCCTCAAGACTGGGCCCAGAAAACAAAGTGTGTGTCAGACACAGGCTTGAGCAAGACAGGAGAAAAACCACACCTTCCCTGCCAGACCTCTTCCAGATGAGCCTTATGCAGATGATGCCCAAGGAAGTAAGAGATGTGTCAGAGGGGGCTGTGCGCACTTAAAGACGGGCGTGGGGCCGGTCTAGCTTCCCCTTCCAACCTGGCTTACTCCCTTCCAGGCAGCCTTCTAGTCCTGTCTCCTGGTGCTTCCCTCACTCCCACCCCAACATGTCCACCTGCTCTTCCCAAAACATGACCCAGGCTGTTTTACCCTGACCATACCACACCTGATGTCCAGAATCCTCTCTGTATTCCGTGCTCCCATCCCCAGTGAATGCAATTTTGGTCCAATTCAAATGCTTCCTCCTCCAGGAAGCCATCTTTGACCCCATTTTGTGGAAGTGACTAACCTCCGTAGGGTCCCCCTAGCACTTTACCCTTCTCCTGGGAGTGTCAGGTAGTGTCTGCCTTGTGTCTGTCTGAGACTTAGGTCCCTCTTAGATTGTGAGTTCTATAAGGGGAGAGCCTGAATCTGGATTGACTGATTCATTCATTCAAATATTTATTAAGTTCTTTCCATGGTTCAGACACTGGTTGCCTTTGTGGTAATTAAGAGCTGATTGTCTCCGTTGCAGCCCCAGCTTGGTGCCTGGCACAGTTGGCAGGCACCCAGGAAATTAGACTGCCCTCCCCCACGGAGGAATTACTTCCACCCCCTTCATTTTTACACCCAGTCAGGAGATGGTATAGGATCACACAGATTGCAAATATGTAACCTGCAAACTGAATCTGGCCTACAAATACAGTAGGTGTTGGCCTGCACAGTGACCAGTATTTTAAAAATTTGAATTAATTGTAGATACTTTAGAAATGGGATGTTTTGTCCAGGCACTATGGCTTATGCCTAATCCTAGCACTCTTAGAGACCGAGGCAGGAGGGTCACTTGAGCCCAGGAGTTTAAGACCAGTCTGGGCAACTTGGACTCTCTATCTCTACAAAAAAAAAAGTAGAAAAATTAGCCAGGTATAGTGGCACATGCCTGTAGTCCCAGCCACTTGGGAGGCTGAGGTGGGAGGCTCACTTAAGCCCAGGAGTTTGAGGCTATAGTGAGTTATAATGACAGCATTGTACTCCAGCCTGGGCAGCAGAGTAAGACACTATCTCTTAAAAAAAAAAAAAAAAAGGGTAAAAATATGAATCTCCTGCCCCTCTTAGAAAATCAATAGATCTAGCCTCACAAACTCTGGGCTGGAACTTGAAAAGTGGCTTCCCTCTTTAGAAAGAACATCCACTCACCAATTGATCACAGTTCCCACCACTTCCCCACTGTCTCCCTAACACCGAGACTGAGTGTAATTGTTGGTACCTGTGTGGGTCCCTTAGGTGTTCAGGTCTAAGACCTCTGAGGTGAAAGCTATAGGTCCTGTGGGTTCTCATCCCAGCCTTTCCATCTATCTTCTGTGGAAGCTTCCGGGCCTGGTCTGGAAATTGGGAATGATCGTTCCAACTTTGTAGGATGAGGAGAGGTAAATGAGATAGTGCAGGAAAAGTGCTGTGCACGCATGAGGTGCGGTGGTTTGTGTCAGCAGCATGTGCCTAACCACTGGAATCTCCCTGTGTCTGCTTTCAGTGCTACCAGTCTGGGCTGATGTCCCGGTATGTCGAGTCCTGGAGAGCAGGAGACACAGCTTTCTGGCGAGGCCCTTTTGGAAATTTCTTCTATAAACCAAACCAGGTATGTGCTAGCACCCCAAGTCTTTAGGAGATCTCCAGGGCTTACCCTCCAGGGCTATGGTCTTTGCACTTTGGGCCATACAGTCTCACTGAGCTGTTCTTCCTTTGCTCACACCCAGGAAGGGCTGTGAGCTTGGGAGGACATGGGATAGACACTAATAAATGGCACTGGCTTTCCATGCTCCAGAATAATCCCAGGCTGCCCACTGCTTAGAAAGTGAGGCTCACATGCTTGGTGATCAGGACCGCTACATCGTTTGACCCTCATAGGCCTTTGCAGTTTGACATCCTGTCTCTAGACTAAATAACAACCCTGGATTCCTACTTGGGAGCCCACTACCTAGCTTGGAAGGTTCTTCCTCTTCATGGCATGTTCAAATCCCTTCCTGACTTTCCCAGGAAGAATTAGTAATTTCTCATCAATTGGTGCATATCTGGAAAGAAATTTGGCAGTATGTATTAGGAGTCTTCAGAGTCTTCAAATCCTCTGACCCAGTAATTCCACTTCTGGAAGTCTAGCCTATGGAACGAATCCAAAATGCTGGTTCTTTTGCACATGTTCATTGCATCTTTCTTTATAATAGCAGAAAGTTGGAGACAACTGAACATCCTATAGTAGTGGGAACAGTTCAGCGTCTTCTATAAACCAAAAGGGTTTATAGAAGGGGGGGTTACAGGTGCTTGAATAGTACATTCTGGATTTTAAAATCACGTTTATCAATGGGGTTAAATGCTCATGCTGTAAGATCAAGTGACAAACACTAGGTACAAAACTGAATCTACAATGCGTTGGGAACTAAATTGCACAGAGAAATTATGGAAAGAAAATGCAATGACATGTTAGCAGCTCTGGGTGGTGGAATTATGGGTGATTTTTATTTTCTTCATTATACCCTCTAAATTATCTGCAATGAACACCTATTACCTTTATAATTAGGAAAACAAAGCAAAATGAGAACAAATGGAAAGGAATGAATCATGCCTTTGTCTTCATTCTTTTTGCTTAATTTAAAAATAGCTTTTATTTTTTTCCATATTACAGGTACAATACATATTCATTACCCAAAAAATCATCAGAGATACACATACACACACAAAAAGAAAAAAAAAAACACCCATTGCCACCTACCAAGACACCCCAATCTTTTTTGGGAGGTGGGGGATGGAGTCTCGCTTTCTTTCCCAGGATAGAGTGCTGTGACATCATAGCTCACAGCAACCTCAAACTCTTGGGCTCAAGCGATCCTCTTGTCTCAGCCACTTGAGTAGCTGGGCCTACAGGCACTCACCACAATGCCCAGCTACTTTTTAGAGATGGGGTTTCACTCTTCCTCAGGGTGGTCCCAAACTCCTGAGCTCAAGCAGTCCACCCACCTCAGCCTCCCAGAGTGCTGGGATTTCAGGTATGAGTTTCTGTGCCCGCCAGACACACCAGTCTTACTGCCTTGGTGTATAGCCTTCCAGACCCTCTTCAACAAGGGAATATAGGCAAACATATGTGTGCACACGTGTGTACATGCATGTATATGTATAATTTAAAACACGTGACACCTCCTGGTGAGCTAGGCTCTGACCTTGGCCCTTACTGTGTAGTAACTGCATCTTCACAACAGCTCTGATGGACCACAGCCCCCATTTTGTAGATCTGTGGTGTGCAGGTATTAATGTTCTTCTTCAATATTCTCCTAGGACTCCCCACACTAAGCCTGGCATTTTAGCTGAGTGTGCCCCTTTGTCCCTCAGACCCTTGAGAGCAGGGAAGGGGAATTGTTCCCACTGACTTAAAGTGGATACCAGATGTATGTTCTCTTGACCAGCTTTTCTGGGCAGAGCCTCCAGATGCCTTGTGTCTGCTCCTCTGCATCCACAGAACACTTGAAAGCCTGTGCATTTCTTTTTTTTTTTTTTTTTTGCGGTTTTTGGCTGGGGCTGGGTTTGAACCCGCCACCTCTGGCATATGAAGCCAGTGCCCTACTCCTTTGAGCCACAGGCGCCCACCACCTCAAGCCCGTGCATTTCTTATCTAGGGCAGTTGTAGGGCCTTGAGCCTGGCAGGACAAAAAAGAAATGGTGTCTGACCCTGAAAGTTCAGCTAAGTCCCGGCTTTTCTGTGAGGAAAGCCAGGACGCTTGGGAAACTCCCTGTTCTGCTGCTCTGCTGTCGTGCTCATTACAGATGGATATTGCATCAGCCCTGAGGACTGACTGACACATTAGCATCTGTGCATTCATTCAACAGACAGACGCCATGTCCACCCCAGGACCAGGTCCATGCTGGACTCTGGGGACCATGGTTCAGATGGGGCCCCTGTCTTCCAGAAGCTCACAGTGTAATGGTGGAGTCAGACACACCAATGGGTGGCATCACAGTGTGACTAGTGTTGTGCAGAGGGATGCCAAGGGAGCCTCAGGAACACGAAGGAAGGACCCTCTTCCAGCCCCCAGCCCTGGGAAGGCTTCTCAGAGGGCAGTCTGAGCTGACATGGCAGAAGGGAGGAGCGCGGTAGGCAGAAGACCTGGAGAGAACGGGGTACAGGACAGGGCGGTGCGGCCAGAAGACCTGGAGGGAACGGGGTACAGGACAGGGCGGTGCGGCCAGCAGTAACTGACGGGGGTTCAGCAAGAGGAAGGAGCCTATTTGGCTTCAGCTTAGACTATCCACCAGGCACTTAGTGTCATCTCATTTAATCCTATGACAATTCTGAAACAGGTGCCGTCTCAGGGAAGTGCTGTTATTTTTTTTTTTTTAACCAGTGCAGAAACTGAGGCTCAGATGAGTGAAAGAGCTCACCCAGATCACAACTTGGGGGATTTTAATCTCTAGAATGAGGGTGGTGAATAGCCCTCTGTGTGGATCAGGCACTAACTTTTAAGACACGGGCCTTAAAGAAGATTACCCCCTGGGCAGCGCCTGTGGCTCAGTGAGTAGGGCGCCAGCCCCACATACTGAGGGTGGCAGGTTCAAACCCAGCCCCGGCCAAACTGCAACAAAAAATAGCCGGGCGTTGTGACGGGCACCTGTGGTCCCAGCTGCTTGGGAGGCTGAGGCAAGAGAATTGCCGCCTAAGCCCAGGAGTTGGAGGTTGCTGTGAGCTATGTAGCACCACGGCACACTACCAAGGGTGATAAAGTGAGACTCTGTCTCTACAAAAAAAAAGATTACCCCTGGTTAAGAGGCCTAGAGCCAGGGCCTCCTGGGGTGGGAACTCCCCTTTTTTGCATGGTTCTTTTGTGCCTGTGCTGTGCTAGGCTTTTACGTGTGTTATCTCATCCAGACTAGGGAAGAGCAGGCTGGGAGTCCAGGGAGGGGAGGGCCCTGAGATCTCTGCAGGGCTGTTGTGGGGCAGGGGAAGCAGCCCACAGTGGGATGGGGTCGGAGTGGGCACAGCTTTGGCAGGAGCAGATGAAGACCTCCCTAGCAAGGGGAGTTGGCTTAGGATAGAGCATTCTGTCTTGGAAGGTAGTGAGCTCCCTGTGAGCAAAAGGGTGTAGACAGAGTCCTTGATGCTTTAACAGGCACCCAAGCCATTTACAGGATGGGCTACACTGTTACATGTTCCCTTTGAGCCCTGAGAGTCCTTAGCCTCTGTCACCCAAATCTCATGTACCTCTCACAAGCACACAAGCAAGGATGGCTTCCTGGAGGAGGTAGAGAGAGGATGTAGATTGGTGGACACCTAGGAGGGGCACTGTTGTCCCAAGTTGAAATGAGCCCAAGCAAAGCTTGGTGGTAGGGTGGGGTGGGTGAGGCCACCAGCTCCCTGTCACGTGCCTGTTCCACCCCCAGTATGGTGAGCTCCTCATGCTGGCTGCAGGCACGGGCCTGGCCCCCATGGTGCCCATCCTCCAGAGCATCACGGACAATGAAGACGACGAGACTTTTGTCACTCTAGTCGGCTGTTTCAAGACCTTTGAAGGCATCTACCTGAAAACCTTCCTCCAGGAACAGGCCCGTTTCTGGAATGTCCGTACTTTCTTTGTACTCAGCCAGGTAAGTAAGCCCAGAGTGGCCACTTCCCTCCAGGATCGAGATTCTGCAGTCCCTTTGTACCCAGCCCAAGAAACGGCTGCAGCCTCTTTTTCTCAAGCTAGGCGGGACTTGGTGGCCTCACCTACGCCATAATAATGACCCCTGACATGGCAGTGTACCCCCTGTATGTCTGGCACAGAATGCAGGTATTGTGTTTGTGATCTAGATAAGGAAAGAAGCTCGGAGGTGAAGGTACCAGCAGGTGATGCTGCTAGGTAGGCGAGGCCAGGATTCTGGCCCAGGGCTGCCTGGCTCCCCAGCTCTCCCCCCGGGCTTGGCTGCCTCCACCGCCCTCTAGCATCACTTACATGGTGAGGCCTGGGGCAGGGACTACGTGTGGAGATCAGCGCTGTCTCCAGTGCTCAGCACAGGGCAGCCTCAGAGTAGAGTCTCCCTCAGTGATGGTAGAGTAAACTGGATCCGAGTTCACTGGGTAGATCCTGTTCTTCACCACTCTGTCCCTCTGGGAGGGTAGCTGCTGTCAGACTCACCAGGCTGCAAGTCTCTACCTGGAAGTGACTCTGCCTCCTGTCCACTCCCTCTGATTCCCTGTCCCCTCTGCTTGCTCAGGTGTCCCTTCCTGGGCCCTCCCCACTGGCCACAGCATGAGGGACTGTCTTTGTCCTTTACTTCAAATCAAGCCTTTGTTCACCTGTCTCCCCTGGGTCTCCTTCCTGCACCTCCTGTGTCTCCCTCCATTCTCTGCTGCTCAAGGTCAGCCTCATTGCCCTGGACTAGCGAACATCCTTCCTATCCATTTCCTCTCTTTGGGCAGCTTTATGTAGTTCCTAAAGACCTGCTTGTCTTCAGTATTGTGGCTGGGTGTGTGGGTGGGTGGGTGGGGGTCAAGAAACTAGAGTTCCCTTCCAAGTACTGGAGTTCCTAGGTGTCCAGGGACTGCAGCTCCGAGGCAGACCGTGCAGTTGCATGAATATCTAGAGGGTCTCGTGTGGTGAACGTTAGTAGCAGCAGAATGTGCGCCCTGCCCTGGGGAGGCGTGGTGAGGGCAGAGCCCTGCCTGAGAGCCTGGGCAAGGACAGTGGGAGGAGGACATCGTCATTCCTAAGTGCCAGTGTAGCCTTTTTGGGTGAGGGAAAGAAACTCCTTTCTTGGTGACAGCACTGCTGCCTGGGGTCTGTGTTGCATGAAGCAGAATGAGGCAGGAACCTGTGTGTTTGCACAGCTGCCCTGCCCCTGGTGCCCAGCATGGCGCCTGGCGAGTTTCTGCTCCCTGAGTAAGTTAACTGAGACCTTAAAACATGAACAGAAATTACCCTACGAGGGTGACAGTGATAGGGAGGAAACAGTTCTCCCACAGCGACAGTCTCAGTGGCTACAGGATACAGAGAGAAATGGCAGGACTCGTATTCTGGTTCTGCCGCTGCCCCTGGCTTGCTGCATGCTGAGGGTTCTCTCCTTCTCCCTGTGCCTCACTTGTTCTAGAAGGGTAACAGCCTACCCGTTCCTTGGGAGGTGACGGGCAAGTGCCTGGCTCAGGATAGGGCTTGGCGAACGTGGGCTTCCCACTCTCCTGCCTCAGTTTCCTCATTCAGCAAAAGACTGGCACATGAACCCTGAGGACTCCCTCCCAGTACTCACCCCTGCTACTTATCTTTCCAGGAGAGCTCCTCCGAACAGCTTCCCTGGAGTTACCGGGAGAAGACCCGCTTTGGCCGTCTGGGCCCGGGCCTGGTTGAAGAGCTGGTCAGCAGTTGTCGGAGAAAACCTTTTGCACTGGTCTGTGGCTCAGCTGAGTTTACCGAGGACGTAGCCAGGTGCCTGCAGTGTGCAGGGCTTACCGGGGACTCCTACTTCCTCTTCTAGTCTGGGCCACCCTTCCAAAGCCCAGGCTGGGCCTGCAGCTTGAAACCAGAAGACATGGAATCCAGCCTGGCCCCACTGCTAACTTGCCAGTGACCTCAGGCAAGGGTCTCAAAACCTCCATTTCTCATTGGTCCTGTGAGGTTAATTGTTGCCTTCTGACACAATACTGTTGGAGGGAGCACAGGAGACTACAGGGGCCTCAAGGTGGGGACCACCATCTGGGAGGCAGACAAGACTCCTCAGGGGAAGCCGAGTCCAGGCTGAGCCTCAGAATAAATAGGAGTTGGGCCAGGGAAGGGGCCAGAGGACTTCCCTGGTCCCTCTGATCAGAGGGCCTGTGAGGGGCTCTGGCCATGGCCTCAGCACCAGTTCAGACTAGGGCTCCCTCGGTGTGTAGGGATGGCACAGGAGAGGCTGAGAGCCTTATATACTTCCAAGTGCCTGAGCCTCAATGCCAAAGTGCTTGGGTTCTATGACTTGACCATGTTCTGAGAGCAGAGATGGGCCCTAGATTGCCTTTGTACCTGACCCAAGCCTTAGTCCCTATCTCCTGGTTCAAGAGCCTGGTCCAGAGTCCTTTCCCTAGCAAAAGCAGAGGCAGGAGGCAAATACACGCCCCTCCTTCCCCCTGTAGGCAGCGGCTCAGCCTGTGCCTTCAGCTCCGGTGCCCTGGCGACGGTTGCTATGGAGATCTAAAGATAGAGCAGGTGTCAGGAGACCTGGGTCCCTCTCCCAGCTCTGCCCACTGAGCGGCTCCTGATTCCAATACACCCACCTTTTCCCTCACCACCCCAGGAACCTGGTGCCCCTGGGCAGCACACTGCCATTAATGAATTTGGCCGAGGCTCACTATGGATAGTCCCAGCATTGGGATACTAAGCCATGGAATATTACATGTAGACTTTTATAGTTGTAAGACTGCAGTGTTCATCATATCTAAGCTGAAAGTTCAGGACTCCAAAAGGCATCCAAGGTAACAGATTTCACGTATAAGTGGAGAAACTGAGGCCCATTGAGGCTAAAATGGCTTGCTCAGGGTACAACAGTTCATGTCAGGGCCATCACTAAAAGTCTCCCAGCTTCAACCTTGTGCACAGAGTTCTGCACCAGTGGTTTTCAAACGGCTCCGCAGAGTGCTAGGCTTCCTTGCAGTAGCAGTGAACAGACAGCCCAACAGATCCCCAGGTTTCCTTTCTTTTCTTTTTGAGACAGAATCTCACTATGTTGCCCTTAGTAGAGTGCCATGGCATCACAGCTCATAGAAACCTCAAACTCCTGGGCTTAAGCGATTCTCTTGCCTCAGCCTCCCAAGTAGCTGGGACTACAGGTGCCCGCCACAACGCCCGGCTATATTTTTGTTGCAGCTGTCGTTGTTCCTCTGGCCCAGTCTGGGTTCAAACCCGCCAGTCTTGGTGTATGTGACTGGTGCCATAACCACCAAGCCCCCAAGTTTCCCTTCAACCAGAACCCTTTAATTTGTATCCCCTTGGGGCTTGGAGTAATTTTTATTTTTTAAAAGTGGATTTTCCTGTCCCACTCCCAAAATTACAACAAATCTCTATTCTATGCCATGTTTAATAAACAGTTGTGATGAGCAACTGGGCTACTGGCCTGGAGGTTTCAGACTATTTTGCCACAGGGTTCCAGGGCTGGGTAGGTATGGGAGACTGTATGTGCCTCCAAGAATCATAGGGCATAGTAAAGGCTCTGGAAAGCCCAGCAGTAAGGGAACTTCATTTTGTTTAACCCAGAGTTTCTCAAGCTTATTTCACTATGGAAGCCTTTTCAATGGGTTTCAAAACCTTTCTAGCACAGTATAATGAGAGTCAGAGGTCCCAAGCAGGAACTGTGATCTCTTCTTTCCTAGCCTGTGACTCAGGCAAGACACCTTTCCTCTCAGGACCTATGAAACCAGAGGCTCCTCTTCCACTCTTACCCGGCTGACTATTCACAGATACTAGAGGGCCTCTGATGAGCCCAGTGCTGTTCTAGGAAACATCAGCAAACCAGGCAGAGGCAGCTGTTCCCACTGGGGAGTTTCCAGCACAGCAAGGAAGGCAGAAATTAAACTGGTAGTTTTAAAAGGGCCAAGAGCACTGGGACTATGGGTGACAAGGGCTTTGACCTAGCCTAGGGGAGGGCCAGGGACACACCACTGCCACCGAGATAGAATACTCTCATAATTGAGGGTGCTGAAGGGGTCCCCACTTAAGGGATAGAGTGTCTGGGGAGTTCTATGTCCTCGTCTCAGTTTGGGCACTGGATGTGTAGCTGTTAGAGGAGGCTGCCCTGTAGTAACTGATAACGTTCTTGTTCTAGAGTGTGTTGTCCCCTTGCTCCATGCAGGGTTTGCACAGTCTACTGCTGCTGGGATCTCTTATTGTGGAACGTTGGTGAGGACCCAGCTGAGCCCTTGGTGCAGGATGCCAAAAGGGGCTCCTGTCACCCAGAAACTTAAGAGCTCATGGCTGGATCCTAAGCAAGCCCAGGAAGAAGATTGGCTGTGATGTGTGAGTTCAGGCCTCTTGGAATTGGGATGAGGGTCCCATCAGCTGGCCCTTCCTGCCATGTCTTCTGATGCACCAGCAGCACAGTGTGACGTGAGAATTGTGCTGCCGGGGCAATGGCCACTGTATGTTGTGGCAGTTGGACATGGCACAGGAGGCACCAGGAGGTCAATATAGTGTCCCCCATTCTGTGAGGCAGACAGATGGGTCTTTTGCAGAGTCCCGAGCTTCAGACAGCAGAGTGGCCAAAGGGGCTGCAGCAGGTTCTCTTGGGTCCCCTGCACCATGTTTTGACTGCATCACTCCCACGTTCCCCTCAGGGGCCTCCCAGCCCCAGTCTCTGCCCTCCACGCCTACCTCCACACTGAGACTACACTGATTGTCTAGCACACAAATCTGAGCCTGTCACTCCCCCTCTTGAAATCCCTCCATGGCTCCTGGTAGCCTTCAGGATTCAGTGTCTCGGCTCTGCTTACCTCTCCAGACTGATTTTGTGCTCTGCCCCTTACATCCACCTCCCAGGCTCCAGACTCATTTTGTATTGGCCAGAAACTCCTTCCTCTCTGTCACTCACATTTTTTGTCTGTCATTCTCCAGCTAGACTAGTGCACAGAGTCTCGTGCTTCTCCGTCACTGCACCCATCAGACTGTCATTTGCATGTGAGCTCAACAAGGGCCTGTCCCCAATGTGGGAGGGTGCTCAGTACATCCTGAATGTTGACTACCTGAGCAATGAACAGTTAATATTCATAGACTCTTTTACAGGTGGCAAAAGGCTTGAAACATGGAGTCTTCACCAGCATTGGTGCTTTTTTTATTGCCCCAATTACTGATGAGGAAACAAAGCTGAGACATTAAGCATTTCTCCAAGGTCATGTAGGGGTAGACAAATTCCAGCCAGTTGTAATTATTATAAAGGTTGTATGTGACACCTGAGTGCACCCAGAGATGTGTATAAAGGTTTTTATTGCTGCATCATTTGAAGTAGCAAAGAATAAAAACTGTATGTCCATCAGAAAGAGGATGGCGAAACACATGGTTCTGTGTTCCCACAGGGAAAACCGACAGGAGTGGAAATGAATGAACTGGATCTACACATACCAACATAGATTAAATCCAACCCTGAAACCAGAATAATTGAGTGAAATGTACATTGTACAGGATAGGTGCGGTGAGATCCCGGTACTTAGAGATTATAACAACCCAAAACTAAGCCTAGTGCTCAGGAGAAGATCCACCAACTTTAAGGAGAATGGTGACCTGTGGTGACAGATGGAAGGGAATGGGAAGGGGTGGAGGGGCTGTCACCCATGTCTACCATTGTATTTTATTACAAACATGTTTGAAATTAACACGGCAAAATAGGAATATCTGGTAAATCTGGTTTATGGGTTCCCTGATGTCTGCTATATTGTTTTTCTATCTTTTTGTGTGTTTGAAATAGATCATAATTAAAGATTTTAAAAAATATAGAGGGTGGCCATAAAATTTGTGTGCAATTTAAAATGGTGTGCAATTGCACACAAACTTTATGGCCACCCTGTATATCAAATGTGCTCGTTCAATGCTTTTCGGAAACGAGGGCTTAAAAACGTTTGCTCCCTCTCTCCCACATCAGAATAGGCCTTTGTGCCTCCAAGTTTCTCAGTGACTCATCGGAGACTATCTGTGAGCACCTACTGTGTGCCAGGCCCTGTCCTGGGTGTGGGAGGCACAACAGTGAATGGTGCGCATCACTCCAGACCCTCTAAGCCAACGTGCTGTCCCTTCTGCGGTCCCTCTTCTTTTCCTTAGAATTTCAAATCAGAGTGACTTGCTAGATACCAGAGTTAGACTCTTTTTTCTTATATTTATCTATTTATTTATTTTTGAGACAGAGTCTCACTCTGTTGCCCAGGCTAGACTGCTGTGGCCTCAACCTAGCTCGCAGAAACCTCAAGCTCCTGGGCTTGAGGTATCCTCCTGCCTCAGCCTCCCAAGTAGCTCGGACTACAGGCACCTGCCACTATACCCAGCTAATTTTTCTATTTTGAGTAGAGACAGGTCTCACTTTGCTCAGGCTGTTCTCTAACTCCTGAGCTCAAGTGACCCTTCCACCTCAGGCCTTGGCCTCCCAGAGTGTTAGGATTACAGATGTGAGCCTCCATGCCCCACCTTTGTTTTTCTTTGTAAATGAAGCAGACCTACATTCAAATCTCTCACTGATGCAACTTGGCCTCCGGGAGCCGCAGTTTCTCATCTATGAAGTGGAGATGATAGCAGTGTCTCCCAGGGCTGTGTGAGCCTAGGGGAAACATGTAGACTGAGCACAGCACCCAGCTTGGAGTGGGTGTGAGACCCAGGTCCCTCTTTCCTTCTCTTTCCCCTTCCTGGTGGCCCTCCCCAGCAGTGCTCAACCCACGAATGACTTAGGACAGCATTTGTCCCCAGACTTTGCACTATCAAGAACTCCCCTTTTTATTATTTTTCCCATGCTTGGGGAGATTTTGATCCCAAATTGTATGTTTTAAGTCATTATTAATTTATCTCCCATTTTTTATTAATCAAAGACATAAATAGCTGCCCCTCAGAGCTTCTGATCTGTACATCCAGCTGGGTACTCCAGCTCTGCCCCTCAGAGCTTCTGATCTGTACATCCAGCTGGGAGTTGTACGGAGCTGACATAATTCCAGCCAGAGGCAAAGGAACTCAGCAGTGTGTGTGGTCTGGGTGCCTGAGGAGGGGTAAATGTAGAGGCACCTCACTCTTTTAACTGATCATGAGTCATGAAAGCTGCCAGCTTTGCCCAGGCAGTGCTGCTTTTGCAGGTGGTCACTGGCTGGTGGGCTGGGGGCTGAGCTTTCACTGCTAGGCACCCACATGGGTTCCACAGGGCACACCCCAGATAGATGCTGTGCACTCAGAAGAGTTTGCATAGTGAAAGGTGGCAAGGGTGTCCGCATCTAAGTCCCACTGGCTCTGGGTGGAGACCACCCCATTGCTCTTTGATGCCCTGTGCTCTTGGTGCTGACAGAGCACAGTAGCTTGTACTGGGGTGGGGTGACAGCCTTGACTGACCAGATCCCAGATCTTAGCATTCAGAGCCATGGCCAGGCTAGGCGCAGTGGCTCATGCTCATAATCCTAGCACTCTGGGAGGCAGAGGTGGGTGGATCATTTAAGCTCAGGAGTTTGGGACCACCCTGAGCAGGAGTGAGATCCTGTCTCTCCTAAAAATAGCTGGGCGTGGTGTCACATGCCTGTAGTCACAGCTACTTGGGAGGCTGAAGCAAGAGAACCTCTTGAGCCCAAGAGTTTGAGCTATGACACAAAAACTTTGTTTCAAAAGAAAAAAAAAAAAAAACAACTGTGTCCAGGTGGGCCCACCATTCCGGATGGTGGGCTGCACACACCAGCTCAGAGGGCAGGTGCGCCTGCATCAGCTGCCCTGCCTGGACACGGGAGCTTCACCTCCGCCCTGGCTGACCACAGAGGAACCTGGAAGGAGAAGGGGGAGGTGTAGTAGGATGTGTTTGCAACAAACATAGCATTTTGGCCTGAAGCCCAGTAAGCTGAGTTGTGGCAGAAGATTTGTAATAACGGGGTGGAGAATGGAATGCAGACCCTGGAACCCAGCGTGTGAACGGTGCCGCGTGTATGGCGGAGGTGGCCCTCGCAGTTGGCAGCAAGGGCCCTCTCTAGCCCATGGCCCTAACTCCTCTCCCTCTCCAAAGGCCACGGGCACAAACCTGGTAATGCTGATAGGCTGGCAGAGGTTCGCCTGGAGCTGCAACTGTGCTCTCGGACATGTTCAAGTCCATAAAAATGAAAACAAGTCATCGTGAGGACAGATTTGCTGACCGTCTGGCTATAAAATGCCATCACATTAGGCTAGATTTCCCACTGAGCAAAAGGTGCAGGGGCCAGAAGCTTACCTGGAAGGTGATCAGGGAGGCGTGAAGGAGATGGGGAGGAAAGGCAAGGGAGGCTGTAAGGGGGTGGCCTGGAGCTCGGCCCTGCGCTGGGGCTCTGCCAATAGGCTGCAGAGCACACTTACAGGCCACCTCAAGGGACAAGGGGACGGGGACGTTTACCCACCAATGACCCTACTGCCCCATTGTATGAGGGCAGGAACTCCCTCCGGGGTCAGCTGAGTGCCTGGCAGACAGAGATGCCCTGAGGCAGACAGACACAGGCAACCATCAGCCAAATTCCACAGGTAGCTCCGGTGGGCAGGGCCCTATGGGTGGCCCATCAACAGGGTCTGCCATGTCAGCTCCCTTAATTCTCACAATCAAGCTGCCGAGGGATCAGCAGCTTCCCCATGTTATAGAGGAAGAAATGGATCCACGAGTAACTAGGCAGGAGGTTGGGGCCACCCCCACCACCTCACTGAGTGTGATGCCTGGCCATAGTGTTGAACTAGTGAATGAGCCGGTGGAGGCCACGTGACTGTGGGTTAGTGACCACTCTTCTGGAAAATGCTTTGTAGAGCAAAGGAGTTTGGCACCTGGCCCCCAGGGGAGTCTCAGTAAGTGCTAATTCCGTTCCTCTGTGCCCCTCTGAGGGGAGCAGGGTTTCTTTCCAGGAAGCAGACCTTCCTGTTCAGCTCAATGATCCCCTGACCCTCCAGATAAATGGATCTTTTCCTCCAGGGCATCTCCAAAGCATCTCTGCTGGCTCTGTCCAGCTAGCACTGAAGCCTGCCCAGGTTCTCCCATGTTACAGCACAGCCTCCACCTGCCTGCCCTCCGAGCTACTGGGGGAGAAGACCCTTCGTCCCCCCCCCCCCATCTTGCTCTCATTCTGAGTCTCTCTGGAAGAGCTTCCGACAACCTACAGTGTCTGCTTCCTCGCTCCTCTCCACACCCCACTGCTGCTCTCTGTCATCGCCTCCCCCTCTCCACCCCATGTGCTCTTGATAAAGTCCCCAAGGTCTAGAGGTCATTTCTCAGCAGATTTCCTTCCTGCCTGCCAGCCTGCCTTCCTCCCTCCCTCCCTCCCTCCCTCCCTCCCGCCCTCCCTTCCTTCCTTCCTTCCTTTCTTCTTCCTTCCTCCTTCCCTCCCTCCCTCCCTGTCTCCCTTCCTCCTTCTCTCTCTCTCTCTCTCCTCTTTCTTCCTTCTTTTCTTTCATCTCACTTTGTGGCCCTTTTTAGAGTGCCATGGCATCATAGCTCACAGCAACCTCAAACTCTTGGGCTCAAGTGATCCTCTCGCCTCAACCTCCTGAGTAGCTGGGACTGTAGGTGCCCGCCACTATGCTCAGCTTTTTTTTGTTTGTTTGTTTAGAGACAGGGACTTGCTCTTGTTCAGGCTGGTCTCTAACTCCTGAACTCAAGCCTTGGCCTCCCAGAGTGCTAGTATGACAGGCATGAGCCAGCCTGGATTTCTTTTTTTTAAAAACAGAGTCTCACTCTGTTGCTCAGGCCACAGGGCTGTGGCCTCAGCCTAGCTCACAGCAACCTCAAACTCCTGGGCTAAGCAATCTTTCTGCCTCAGCCTCTCAAGTAGCTGGGACTACAGGTGCCTGTCACAACTCCCGGCTAATTTTTCTATTTTTAGTTTTTTCAGTTTTTAGTAGAGATGGCATCTTGCTCTTGCTCAGGGTGGTCTCGAACTCCTAAGCTCAAGCGATCCACCACCCAGAGCCTCCCAGAGTGTTAGGATTGTAAGTGTGAACTACTGTGCCTAGCCCTCTCTGCAGAATTTGGGGCTGTTGTCCATTTCCTCCCTTATGAGCCTCCGCTTCCTCAATGGGATATTAATTCGTACCTTGCTTGATTATTTTGAGGACTAAACAACTCAGTCATTCAGGTATTCAGTAAACATTTCTAAACACCTGCTTGTGTGCAAGTTTTCTCCTGGGTCTTTGAGGCCCTTCACTCTGGAGGTGTCCACAGTCTCCTGGGGACTACAGATGTTCTCATAACAAATGTGAAAAGCCTGGAGCTCTGCCTGATACACACGGATCCTCAGTGAGTGTGGGGTTCTGCCTTTCTGCCCCCTGGTCCTCAGTTTCCGTAGCCAGAAAATGGGTAAGAAATAGGATGTGGGACTTGCTCTCAAAAGTCCCCTCCAGCTCTGATTGTCTAAAGCAGTGATCTTTTTTTTTAAGACAGAGTCTCACTATGTCACCCTGGGTACAGTGCTGTGGCGTTATAGATCACAGCAACCTCTAACTCTTGGGCTTAAGTGATTCTCTTGCTTCAGTCTCCCAAGTAGCTGGGACTACAAGCGCCCACCACAATGCCTGGCCATTTTTTGGTTGGAGTTGTCATTGTTGTTTGGCAGGCCTGGGCTGGATTTAAACTCAACAGCTCCAGTGTATGTGGCTGGCACCTTAGCTGCTGAACTACAAGCACGAGCCTATTTTCAACTGATGTGCCATAGCACACTAGTGTGCCATGAGAGGCTCTTAGGTGTATCTCGAAAATTCTTAAAGGTCATTAATTAAATTATTGTCAAAAGAAGTTCAAACCACAGTAAGTATATTCTTTCTTTTTAGTTTTTTTTTTTTGCAGTTTTTGGCCAGGGCTGGGCCTGAACCTGTCACCTCCAGTATATGGGGCCGGCACCCTACTCCTTTGAGCCACAGGTGCCGCCCTTTAGTTTTTGTTTTTGTTTTTTTTTACTAACATAATTTAAGTGTGCTGCAGAAGTTTAACTATAGGTTCAAGTATGCCATGAGATAAAAAAGGTTGAAAACCACTAGTCTAAAGGCTTTAAGACAGAGTCTCACTATGTCGCCCTGGGTACAGTGCCGTGGTGTTATAGGTCACAGCAACCTCTAACTCTTGGACTTAAGTGATCCTCTTGCCTCAGCCTCCCAAGTAGCTGGGACTACAGGCGCCCACCACAATGCCCGGCCATTTTTTTGGTTGGAGTTGTCATTGTTGTTTGGCAGGCCTGGGCTGGATTTAAACTCTTACCTTAAGCTGGTGAGCCTGCTTGTAGTGATGAGGCCCTGGAGGCCGAGTGTGGCAGGTTCAGTGTCTGGACTTTCTGAAGTTCAGCTGAACCCCCTTCTTGGAGGACTAGATGAGGGAGTGCTGTTCCCCTCAATAGAATAACCAGCCACCTGAGAGGAGACAAAAGTAGGCAGGTTCGAGGCAGAAGGAACTCAGGGCTCTCAACAAAGGAGTCTGTGGGGGTCTTGGCCCCAGCCACCTGCCACTCCAGATATCTACAACCTTCTGTCCCAGTCTGCACTTCAGCTGAGACCTCTTCTTCCTCTCCGCAAATGGGGGTCCACATGGGTAGAAATAGCACCATGGTAAGAACACAGGCTTTCAAGCTGGTCAGACATAGGTTCTAATCTCAGCTCTGGCACTTGGGCAAATCACTTTCTTTCTCTAAACTTCAGCTTCCATGTTTACAACCCAGGGACATTTTTATTCCTTCTTGCAACAGACATTTATTGAGCACTTAATCTGTGTGAGAACTGAAATACAGTGGTGAACAAAATTCAGCTCTCTGATCCCCCAGAGTTTATGAGCTGGTGGGGGAGACAAAAAACAAACAGCCGGTGTCAGCCAGGATAGTACTGCTCCTGCAGGGGAGCTGGGGCTGCTAACACCTTCTCACAGACCTGTGCAGGTTACATGGGATAATGTGCATAAGGTATCTAGCATTGGACCTGGCACACAGTAGATGGGGGTCGAATAAAGAAAACTAATGGGGGCAGCACCTGTGGCTCAAAGGAGTAGGGCGCCAGCCCCATATGCTGGAGGTGGCAGGTTCAAACCCAGCCCCAGCCAAAAAAAAAACTGAAAAAAAAAAAAAAGAAAACTAATAAAAGCAACTCTCTCTGAGGCCTCACCACCAAACAGTGGGATGGAGCTGGCAATCCTGACCTTGCAAAGGTGCTGCAGAGATTTCAGACTTAATTTAAATTAATGAATGCTTAATAGAGCTGACCACATGGTCGCATACTCTTCTTCTACAGCCTTCACAAAAAATGGCTGGGTATAGTGACTCACACCTGTAATCTTAGCACTCTGGGAGGCTGAAGAGAGTGGATCACTTGAGCTCAGGAGTTCAAGACTAGCCTGAGCAAGAGTGAGACCCCCATTTCTCCTGAGCTCTCCTAGTACGACTGGGGAAAAAGAGATAGTCCAGCCATACCTGGCGCGGAGACCTTGCCTGGAGTTGTAGCTCCAGGAGCACAGTGAGGTGGTGGTGAGCTGGGTACAGTGTGTGACTGCAGCAATGGAAATCTGACTCATTAGAGCAAGGACTCCTGTCCTTTTGGTCATGGCGGAGGAAGAGTTTGGCTTTGCTCAGGCTGAGGCCACTTCAAGACCTAAGCTCTGAGACAAGGTAATTTGAAGCAAAGGAGGAAGCGAGAAGGAAAAAGGAAGACAAGGAGGCGAACAACAAGAAAGAACACATGAGGAGGAACCAACAGAAAAATTGGGGCAACATGAAAAACCAAAACAGAGCAAGTCCCCCAAGGGACCATGAGGCAGCTACTGCAGAAGACTCCACCTATACAGAACTAAAGGAGTTGCCAGAAAGGGAATTTAAAATACGGATGATAAAGACAATTAAAGTAATGGATGAGAAAACGGAAAGAGAACCAAAAGTCAGATGAGAGATACGGAGAACAGAGAAAGGATGTGGCAGAGCTTAGGGAAATAAAGGACACAATCAGGGGAATGTAAAAAGGCAGTAGAAAGTATCAGAAATAGGTTAGACCGTGGAGAAGAAAGAACCTCAGAGCTAGGGGATAAAGTTTTCAAGTTAACCCAGGTAGTCAAAGAGGCAGAAAAGAAAAGAGAGAGAAAGCAGAACGGTCGCTTAGAGAACTGTGAGACTCCATGAAGCATTCAAACATATGAATAGCAGGGATCCCCCAAGGGGAAGAAGATTGTCCCAAGGAATGGAAGCCCTACCAGAGACTATCAAAGATTAAAACTTCCCAAGATTTACCAAAGAGCTTGACACACTCCTTTCAGATAGATTTACAACCCTGGGGCATCTCAACTCAAACAGAGCTTCTCCAAGATACATTATAATGAATCTGTCCAAAGTCACAACAAAAGAAAAAGTCCTGCAGCAGCCAGGAGTAAGTGCCATCTGATCTACAGAGGCAGAGACATTAGGATGACAGCAGACTTTTCAACTGAGACTTTCCAAGCCAGAAGAGCATGGTCACCTAAGGGGTTCTGTTCCCTTCTGCATTGCGCTGTTCAACCAGGTTTGTGAAACAGGTGTCACCATGTTCTACTGTGTGCAAGGCTCCATGAAACTCCCCTTTGGCAGCCTCTGAGCAGGAGTGTGTGGTCTCAGACACCCGGTTTCTGATTCCTGGAGCCCAGAGTGAAGGGCAGGGCTCTCAAATCAGCAGGTGCCTGGGGAGCACCACACCCAGCTGTGACGTGTCAGTACACACTCGGCACGGGGCCCAGGCTCGCTCAGACTCCTCTTCCTTCTCTGAGAGAAGAGTGAATACATTGGAAAAGGACACATTGGAAAAACAGGAGAAATTCAAATGTGAATCAAATCTTACAGCCACCTGATATTTGATAAACCAAACAAGAACATACACTGGGGAAAAGAATCTCTAGTCAATAAATGGTGTTGGGAGATCTGGATAACCACATGTAAAAGACTGAAACTAGACTCACACTTCTCACCACTTACAAAAATTGATTCAAGATGGATAAAAGATTTAAATCTAAGGCATGAAACAATAGAAATCTTCAAAGAAAGTGTGGGGTAAACAATTGAAGATATCAGCCTGGGGGAAGATGTTATGAAGAAGACTTCCGTGGCTATTGCAACAACAACAAAAATAAACAAATGGAACTCAGACACACCGAGGAACGCACGTAGAAGGACGATGTGATCTGTGTTCTATGCAGAGGTGGATGTGTGTGCAAAGGAGCAGATATGAATGCACAGCAAGGGTACAGTTGCACAAGGGCATGTCACACTCAGAAAAGGACAGCTGCACATAGAGAGACTACTATACTTAGTACCTGACCCACAGATACCCAGACAGGCTCATGTACCCAAGGAAACAGCATAACCAAATGATGAACCATGTCACCCAGAGGTAGGTGCCCATGTGTGCACAGTGACAGAAACTGGCACGCACAGCATTGGTCCTCCTCCCTGGGGTGGCAGCTGTCCCAGCAGCATACTCACAACCTCATGGAGCTTGTGCCCCTTCAAGGATATCCTGTGTCCAGCTCTGGGCAGCTGAAGAACCAGCCATGGTGGGGAGGCCCATCTCATACTGAAAGAAAGTCCCCCTGCAAGTTTGAGGGTGGGTCCTCTGGGCTCAGCTCGTGGGAGTTGGCACAGCAGGGCACCAGCAGGCGCCCAAGCACTCTGGGTTGACTCGTCCTATTGGTGGCTCCGGAACTTCCTAATGACTCTGGCAGGTGGGTGGCCTTTGTTCCTTCTCCACCACCTCCACTGGGGACCAGGAGAGAAGGCATGGCCGAGCTGCTGATTGGAGGGAGGGACAGCCAGGCAGCAGGAGGCTCTACTCAGAGGTGACTTTAAGGAGAGATGGATTAAAAAGGAAAATACAAGAAGACCTGAGGGCTGTATAGATTCATGTGCAAGGAATTCTGGAGACTGGGAGGCTGCATTCCTCATGCGGGGGCTGCTCGCCACACTTTCCCCGTGTTGACAGGTAGATGCCACTCTCCTCATTTCACAGGTGAGGGAACAGAGGCCCTGAGAGATAAAGTGGCTTATCCAGGGTCACACATAACTGTCAGGATTATGTTTTGAACCAATGTGGTCTAGGTTCTAGGGACCCTGCGTTTAACCACCCCACCAGACCATCTGGCCACTCCATCAGTCTGAATGTATGTGTTCTCCAAAATTCATATACTGAAATCCTAACCCCCAAAGCAGTGGTATTAGGAGGTAGGGCTTTTTTTCTTTTCTTTTCTTTTCTTTCTTTGAGACAGTCCCACTTTGTCACCCTAGGTAGAGTGGTGTAGTGTCATAGCTCACAGCAACCCCGGACTCTTGGGCTTGAGTAATCTCTTGCCTCAGCCTACTGAGTAGCTGGGACTACAGGCACCTGCCACACACCTGGCTGGTTTTTCTATTTTTAGTAGAGATGGAGTCTTGCTCTTGCTCAGGCTGATCTCGAACTCCTGAGTTTAAGTGATGTACCTGCCTTGGCCTCCCAGAGTGCTAGGATTACAGGTGTGAGGATGATAGGTATTATATATTACAGGGCATTTGGAAGGTGAGGACACAGAAAGAAGGCATCATCTAAGAACCAAGAAATGGGCCCTCATCAGACACTGAATTTGCCGGCACCCTGATTATGAACTTCTGAACCTTCAAAACAGTGGGAAATGAGTTGTGGTTTATAAGGCACCCAGCCTGTGGTATTTTGTTACAGCAACCCAAAGGGACTCGGGGTTAGAGGCACAGGCTGGAATACAGAGAAACAGGGGTTCGATTTGATAAGACACTTCCTAGCTGTGTGTCCTTGAGCAGTTTAATCCATAAAGGGTTGCTAGGTGTTTAGGAAGTGCTAGGGGGCACATGGGGGACAGAGCCGAGTGAGAGGGTGTGCGCTGGGCTAAGCCCCAAGCCTGGCACTAGAATGAAAGCCAAGAAGACAAAAGGTATCCTCAGAAAAACCAGCAGCCGGAGTGCAGCTGTCCTCTCTGTGATAGGGTGCAAAGAGGGACTCTTCCAGCTTGGGGTGGGGTGGGACAACTCCCTGGAGGAGGTGAGCACTGTTCTGAAGGTTAAGAGTCCATCGAGGGCCTGTGGGGCAGAGAGCAGGATGATCCAGGCTCAGGCACAGCATGTGCAGAGAAGCGAGAGACTTTTTGGGGCCTGGGATACAGAGCTCAAGACGGGGAGGTGACCGGAGAGGCATGAATGCCAAGCAGAGGACTTTGGATTTCATCCTGAATAGAGGTGTGACATGGTCGGAAGGACCGTGCCACAGAAAGGTCAGAGGTTTCCTGTCAAAGGGCAGGAAGCAGGCAGAGCAGACACGCTCAGGCCAGTGGGGAGCTGTGGTAAAAACACAAGGGGATGAGGAGCTTCGGTGGGGATGGCCTCAGAAGTCATTTCAGAGGCGGCAGTGCCATGGGGGAGGGGGAGAGGGGAAAGGAAGTCGAGGAGGGCTCCACGTGCTGGCTTTGTGGGCTGCTCATGCTAAAATGCCAGAGGAGAGGCAAGTTCTGCGTTGGGATCAGTGATGGGTGCAACTTGGGAGCTGTTGATTTTGAGGGACCCACGGGGCACCATGGTGGCTTCCATGGATGGGGTCTGATTGGAAAGTCCACGTGAAGGTGCCGTAAGGAAAGACAGTTGTTTAGGAAGTGAGACAAACACTCTGGAGGCAGAGTGATTCTGGAATCTGGTTCCAGAGGATATTAAGTCCAAGGAGTAGACACAATCATGATGACGGCTCAGTAGATGTGGCCGCAGCCCTGCCCCGTCCTGTGCCAGACAGCTCCTGCCTGCAACCCCTGAACTTTCCGCCTCTGGCTGCTGAGCCATGCACATCAGGCTGCAAATGCCTGGGAGATGACCCCCACGGAGCAGCCTTTAACCAACAGCCAGTGGGAGTTGGTGGATAAACACGCAATGTCCTTGGCCCTCAGCTGGAACCACTCGCGGGCATAGTCTACACTGCCTCCCGGCTGTGCCATGGTGGTAACCGGCTCACCAACATGCCCTGGACTGGCTTCTTTCCCTGCCTTGTCTTACTCCCCCACTTGAGCTTCCTGGTGACCTACAGAAACTGCTTGTCCTGGAGTTTTCTCATGGAGGAACTCAACCCAAGACAGTGGCTTAAACCCAACGTACAGTCCTCTGAGCTGTCACCTGGGGAGTATGATGTGTGCTGTGAAAATTGGTGAGCTGCATGAAGCAGCCAGCATCCTGCCCGGCACCCCGCAGAGCTGGGTGAGCTCCCACTCCCTGCCCGTGTCTCACACACAGTAGGTGTTTAATGAAAGCTCCCATCTCCCCAGGCTGCCCAAAACAGCTGAACTTTTCTTTCCTGCCTATTAAGCCCCACAGGTGAGCCAATCCCACAAAGCTGGCCATTCACAGTTCTCTTTGCTGAGCACCTTTCACGTGGCCCTGGTGCCTGCAGCAAAGACTCCCTTGGGGGTGTGTCCCGACAAAAGGGTGCACCAGAGGCAACATGTCAGCTGGCAGATGGACGTCTGGGTTCTTCCATGGTGAATAAAAATCATACACGTTCCCATGCACTGCACCTGACACAGGCTAAGACGTCCCAGCATTGTCTCAACCAATCCTCACGGCAACCTGCAGGCTGCTACCAAAGTTCCTGCCTCACAGTCCAGAAAGCCTCAGACAGGTGGGCCACTTTCCCAGGTTCCCACAGCCAGGCAGGGGCGGAGCCAGGGATTCAGACCTTAGTCTGAAGACACCAGAGCCCTGGTGCTTCTGTTTTCCCCGTGCCCATGCCTGGCGCAGGCTCTGCCCTGAGAAGGAGCTGCCTGCTGGGCTGAACAGGACCTAATTGAAGTAGGAAGATCCTACTTCTGCTGGGCACAGAGCTCCTGGGGCATTTCTGCAGCTCCAGTTCTTAGCTCAGGGTCGGGCACGTACTGCTGTTCAAGCTTGGGGATCAATAAAGACGTAAACATTTCATATTTTTGGCCAGAATTTGCTCTGTGGCCCAGATCCATTATTGCATCAGCAGTTACACAGTGCAGTTTTCCAGCACTGTTACTTCCACTACACCCTCCCACAAAAAAGACTTCCCCTCATCAGACTTCCCTCTCCTCTGAACTAAATCCTCGAGTTTGAAGGAAGCGGTCCCATGTGTCCCACTAAACTGAGGCTCGAAGGTGGGGGCAAGAAAAACCTGCAGCAAGCGCCGACCGTGTGTTGTAGCTGTGTTAGCTCCTTTCATTTTCTCGACAGCCCCGCAATAGAGCTGAGTGGCCCCACTGGACAGACCCAGAGAAGGCAAACGACCAGTTCAAAGGTACCCAGCCAGGTACAGGCTACACTGGGATCCAGCCCAGATCTACCTGGCCCCAAACCATTCTCCACTACCCATGCTCCTCCCAGCCCAGCGTGCCTCCCCTGCAGTGTGGCCAGTGCAGATCTCAGAACGTGTAAAGCTGGTGACACTAGGCCCATCACTTTAGCGTGGGTGAAGGAAGCACCTGGAGATAGATCAGCTTACTAACTCTAGGGCCGATGAATTATTCACACCACCATTCACTTGGAGGCCCTCTCCACCTCACCTCTCTTTCCCCTGCTCCAGACCCTCAGATCCTGGCCTGCCTGACCTCTGCAGACCCGCAGGAGCCCCTAGAGCAGAAATGCAGGCAGAGCTGGGGTCCTGTCTACTGTTGGCAGTGGCCCTGCTGGGCCCAGGTCCTGGAGCCCAAGCGATGAAAGGTAAGTGCTTCTGGGACAGCCAGGTGCTGGGAGGAGAGGAGAAGGAGGACCAGCCAGCCAGGGGCTCAGGAGGTTTCTACACATCTGTAGGAAGACAAGAAGCACAAGCCCCTATTAGGGGAGTTGGCTGAGTTGAGAGTATTTGTTTCTGAGATGAGGGACAATAGTATTTATTTAGTTACTGCTGTATGCTGGATGTTTTACATACATGATCGCATTTAGTCTTACAACAAACTTCCAAGTAGGTATTACGTTCACTCCCCCATTTTACAGATGAGGAGACTGAGAGCTAGAGGTGTTAAGTAACCTGGGCTACATGGTTACTGAGGGTGGAGGGAATAGCTTAGAGAACTATTAGAGGTTTATTGCTGGAAGCATTCTTTATTTTCCTCCTGAGATCCTGCTGTGTGTCCCATTGCCAGCCAAGTGGAATCAAAGTTCCTTATCGTGGCATTCAGTGCCCTGTGAATACTGGCTCCAATTTCCATATCGGCCTCAGTTGCCCACGCCCCTTGGGCACATCATGCTCTGGCAGGAGAATCACAAGCCTTTCTGGAGATGCCTCATCCTCAGGGATATTTAATTTGTTATTTATTTATTTATTTATTTTTGTTGTTGTTGTTTGTTTGTTTGTTTTTTGAGACAGAGTCTCACTTTGTCGCCTCCAGTAGAGTGCCATAGCCTCATAGCTCACTGCAACCTTAGACTCTGGGGTTTCAAGCGATTCTTTTGTCTCAGCCTCCCAAATAGCTGGGACTACAGGCACCTGCTACAATGCCTGGCTATTTTTATTTTATTTTATTTTTTTATTTTTTGCAGTTTTTGGCCGGGGCTGGGTTTGAACCTGCCACCTCCAGCATATGGGGCCGGCACCCTACTTCATTGAGCCACAGGCGCCGCCCAATGCCTGGATATTTTTAGAAACAGGGGTCTTGCTCTAGCTCAGGCTGGTCTTGAACCTGTGAGCTCAGGTGTGTTTCGTTTTGTTTTGAGACAGAGTCTCATTTTGTTGCCCTGGGTAGAGTACTGTGGTGTCACAACTCACAGCAACCTCAAACTCTTGGGCTTAAGCAATCTTCTCACCTTAGCCTCCCAAGTAGCTGGGACTACAGGACCTACCACAAAGCCTGGCTATTTCTTTAGAGACAAGATCTTGCTCTGGCTCAGGCTGGTCTTGAACTCCTGAGCTAAGGCAATCCACCCTCCTCGGCCTCCCAGAGTGCTGGGATTACAGGCGTGAGCCACCTCACCCAGCCATCCTCACGGATTTTAAGCTCTGCTTTCCCTCTAAAAGACTCTTTTCTCTTTTCCACCTGAGAACATCTGCCTCACCCTTCAAGCTCAGATTAAGGAAGCCTTCTATGACCTTCCATCAACCTCAGAAACAGTGTCACTGGGGCTCTCAGAGCTCTCTGCCTGCTCTGTGGTCCTAGGGGGCTTTACGCGGCTCTGACTTTTCCAAGTGTTGTTTGCCTATGTGTGAAGCTGGGACAGTGTCCTTTCCCTCTCCTGCAAGGGCCATGCATGTGCACAGGGCCTCAGCAAACAGCCAGTGGCATCTCATGTTCCTGCAGGCTCTCATGGGGAGGCATTGTACGCAACTTGCTGGCCACCCAGTCACTGGTAGAGATGGGACAGGCACGCACACAGGCGTCTCAAGCCATACCTGGGTTGTGGGAGGAGCTGGCTGCTCCTATTTTCTGGCCACTAGGGCTCTAGTAGCCCTGGGGTAACCCTGGGGGTCAGTGTGCCTGGCTGTCACAGTGAACAAGACCTCCACTTGTGCTGGTGCTGGGTGGCTGGCCTGCAGGAGCTCTGCTCTGAGGCTCTCACAGCTTTTACTGCCCAGTGGGCAGGGCTGGGCTGGAGAAGGACAAGGACAGTTCCTAGACAGAACGTCCTTTTGTCCTCTTGCTGTAAAGGGGATGCCATTCCTGCCCTGTCCTGCAGCAGAGCCAGGCAGGGTGCTGATAACTTGACCTGGTGTGCCCTCTGTGTGGACTTTATCTGTCAAGCGTTCACAGTCACAGCTCACGGGCGTCGTCATCCCCATCGCACAGATGCACAACTGAGGTCACAGTGGCTAAGCAATCACATGCCTTAGCCTTTGTCCATGCCATTTCCTGCCCCAAATCTTCCCCAACAGATAAAATCACCTCATTCATCCTCGTCAAACTCAAATATCACATCCTCCGTGAATCTTACTCCTCCCCTAATACTGGCCCCTGCAAGGTTAGCTTCCCTTGCCCTGGACCTGAGCGCCTGTGGCCACAGCACAATCACATGTGTGGCTTTATCTCATTTGCCCGACGCCCCCTCCCCACTATGTGCTCTCCTGGGACGAGAGTAGGACACAGGTCTGGGCAATGAGCCTTCTCTTATGGAGACTCTAGTCAAGCGTGTTCTTCAGGATGGCTTTGGTTGCAAGAGACAGAAACCCAACCTGGATGGGTTTCAGCAAAAAGGAGTGCGTTGGTTCTGTAACCAGGGAGGCAGTATACCCGAGCTGGGCTCAGGGATGCTGGCAGCCAGCAACTCTTGGCACCAAGGTCATTTCCACTTTTCATATTGTTCTTCCAGTCGGCTGACAGGATCTATCCATAAACCCCAAACACAGCCCACCTGGAGCCCCCACGCCCACTTGGGGACTGGGAGAGAAAGGATTCTAATCCAGACATTCTCGCCTGGAGCACACGCCCACCCTGTAGGCCAGTCACTGTGGAGGTGGTGGGATTGCCCAGCTAGAGTCACGTGTCCACTCCCCACTCCCAGGCAAGGAAGAGGAGAGAGAGTTTTACCACATGAGGGAAAAGGAGGGGAGCAGCGGCTAGAAGAGGGTGTGTTGTAGGAGGTGGACGAAAGGGTGCTGGCCCACAAAGCAATAGATCAACTACAGCAAGTAACTTCCCTTTCTGCGGCTCAGTTTTCTCAACTGTCAAATGAGTTGATAACACCTGACCTGCCTATTTCATGGGCCTGTTGTGAGGATGATATCAGATCTTTCACTCATTCAGGAAATATACCCTGAGCTCCTGCTTTGTGCCAGGATCTCTAGATGCAGCAGGGAGCAAAACAGACAACAATCCGTGCCCTCAAAGAGCTTATGTTTCTGTGGAGGGAGACTGACGATGAACCAAATAAATAAGTAGAATAAATATTAATAGCATGGTAGGTGTTGAAGGCTCATGGAGAAAAATATAGCACTAAGTGGAAATTGGGGGTCTGGGCAAGGGGAAAGGTTTCAGGGTGTAAACGGGGTGGCTAGGGATGGCCTTGCTGAGAAGGTGACCAGGAATGTGCTGCCTGTTTTTTTAAGCTTTTAATGATGAAAAATTTCAAACATACACGAAGTAGAGAAAATAGTATACTGAATCCCTGGGTCTCCGTAACCATCTTCCACAATTATTGACCATTCTGCCTTTCTGGTTTCTTCTGTCTCACCCATCCCCATTTAGGAGCGTGTGGAGAAGTCTAAAGCCAATCTTAGATGGCATATTATTTACCCATGAGTATGTGAGGATATGTCTCTAACAGAGAAAGACATTAAGCTGTACACAAGGTCTGACAATTAAGTACGCGAGCTTGCCACATGCCCCTTACGTTGGCAGCCCTATACAAACAAATCAGGAAGGTTTCCTAACCTTGGTGTTTCAGCATCTCACAGCGGTGTTTGTGTGAATGTCCGACAGTGTCTTGCTGATTGGTGTACACTGTCATTTTTTTTGTTTTGGGTGTCGTCGCAAAAATGAGCTTGAATTAGAGCAACGAACAGACATTTGTACATTTCTTGTTAAACGCGGCAAGAGCAGAAGTGAAATCAGGGACAAGTTAGTTCAAGTTTATGGGGATGATGCCACGAAGAAAATGGCAGTGTACAAATGGATTAAAGTTTTTGTGAGGGGAGAGAAACCGATAACAAGCAGAACTGACGAAAAAAACATTGCAAAAGTTTACCGAATTTTGCATCGAAATCCTTGGCTGACTGTGAAAAGCGTAGCAGATCAAGTAAACACTGGCAGAGAAATAGGAAAATTTTAACTGAGAGTCTTGGTGAGAAAGGTGTGCACAAAAATGGTCCTGAAAGAGCTCACCCATGAACAAAAGCAAAGGAAAGTCAAAGTTTGCCCAGGGCTCTTGGAGCAGCAGGAGAATGATTTGGGCCATGTCATCACTGGTGATGGAGCCTGGGTGCACCCATACAACCCTGAGGCAAAGAGTCCAAGTGCACGGTGGAAGTCAGCCAATATTCCACAACCAAAAGGTTTCGTCAAAAGTTCAGTCCAAATTAAGAGTCCAAATGATGTTGCTAAACTTTTTTGATACCTGAGGGATTATTGTTTATGAATTTGTACCAACTGGACAGTTAACCAAGGTAACTATTTGGAAATGCTGAAAAGTCTGTGTGAAAAAGACAAAAACCCCTTGAATTTTTCATCAACAACTCATGACTCTTGCATAACAAGGCACTAGCCCACAGGGCACTGTCTGTGGGGGAGTTTTTAGCCAGTAAACAAATTACCGTTTTGGAACAACTTCCCCACTCTCCTGATCTGGCCCCCAGTGACGTCTTTCTTTACCTGGTGATAAAAGGAATATTGAAAGGAAGACATTCTGTTGACATTCAGGACGTCAAGTGTAATACAATGACAGCTCTGATAGCCATCCCAGAAAAAGAGTTCCAAAATTGCAAAATTGTTTTGAATGGTGGACTAGGCGCTGGCATTGGTTCCCAGCTCCCCCAGGGGAGAACTTCAAAGGTGACCATAGTGATATTCAGCAATGAGGGATGCAGCACCTTTTCTAGAATGAGTTTGGGAACTTAATTGTCAGGCCTCTTATAACCCAAATACCATTGTAATGGTAAAAGAATTCCTTAATTTTATCTAATACTCAGTAGTTCATAGTCCATTGTCTCCAACTATTCATACAAAAAAATCTTCTTACATTTGGTTTGTTCAAATCAGAACCCAAAGTCCATATATTGCGTTTGGTTGATGTTTGACTCTTACTGTAACACTTGTGCCCCCCCCACTATTATCATTTATTTGGAAGTCTTAGAGTCATTTATCTTACAGACTGTCCCACATTCTGAATGTGGCCAAATGTTTCCTTACAGTGTCATTTAAAATGTTCCTTTACAGCTCGGTGCCCGTAGCTCAGTGAGAAGGGTGCTGGCCACATGCACCGAGGCTGGTGGGTTCAAACCCAGCCCAGGCCTGCTAAACAACAATGACAACTGCAACAAAAAAATAGCCGGGCGTAGTGGCGCCTGTGGCCCAAAGGAGTTAGGGTGCTGGCCCCGTATGCTGGAGGTGGCAGGTTCAAACCTAGCCCTGGCCAAAAACTGCAAAAAAAGAAAAAAAAATAGCCAGGCATTGTGATGGAGGCTGAGGCAAGAGAATTGCGTGAGCCCAAGAGTTTGAGGTTGCTGTGAGCTGTGACATCATAGCACTTTACCGAGGGTGACATAGTGAGACTCTGTCAAATAAATACATAAATAAAATGTTCTTCTAACTTCCATGTTAATTCTCGCCTGCACACAGATCCACAGACTTCATTAGATTCAGAGCCTTTATTTTTTGCAGGAAGACTTTATAGGTGGCAGTGTATGTGTGTTACGTCAGGAGGGTACAGGTATAGGTCTGTGTTCCGAGATTTTTAGCCTGATCTATCTGGTATAAAATTTCCTATGAAGTTAACTTGTTTGGGTTTTTTTTAATTATAAAAATGTTCAAATATTTAAGAGAGTTGAAAGAATTTTACAGGGAATGCCTATTCACCCAACCATCTGGGTTTTTACCCCTTCAACTTTTTACTCGGTGATTAGAACAGACTTTGATGATGTTATCTAGATTCATTATTTCATTAGAGTTTGAAAAATTATGATTTTTTCTAATGCTGTTATTCCTTCTGAAATCTTGTATAAATAACCACTTTCTCTCTCATCAGCTATTTGGTTTTCTATTAATAGGAATCTGGTCCTGGCTCGGTGCCCATAGCACAGTGGTTAGGGCGCCAGCCACATGTACTGAGGCTGGTGGGTTCGAGCATGGCCCGGGCCTGCTAAACAACAATGACAACTGCAACAAGAAAATAGCTGGGCATTGTGGCGGGCACCTGTAGTCCCAGCTACTTGAGAGGCTAAGGCAAGAGAATTGTTTAAGCCCAAGAATTTGAGGTTGCTGTGAGCTGTGATGCCATAGCGCTCTACTGAGGGCGACATAGTGAGACTCTGTCTCAAAAAGAGAAATAAGTCCTTATGAGAAAGGCCAAGTAGATGTTAAATTTCTTTTCCTATTTTATCAGTTAAAAAAAAAAAAAAGAGTTAGTGCCCTAAAACTTCTCCAAGAAATCAATGAGTTTCGTTTTAATTTCTTTGAGTTGTATTATGAATTCTTGAGTTTTTATTTAATTGATGTGTTTCTTTTTTTTTGAGACAGAGTCTCACTGTGTCATCCTCGGTAGAGTGCTATGGCATCACAGCAACCTCAAACTCTTGGGCTTAAGCGTTTCTCTTGCCTTAGCCTCCCAGGTAGCTGGGACTACAGGAGCCTGCCACCAACACCCAGCTATTTTTTTGTTGTAGTTGTCATTGTTGTTTGGCAGGCCTGGTCTGGGTTCAAACCTGCCAGTCCTGGTGTATGTGGCTGGTGCCTTAGCCGCTGAGTTAGTGGGGCAGAGCTGGTCCCTGTGTCTTTTGACACAATCCTAGTGGTGTTTGACAGCTTCTTTGCTGTCTGGGATGGCAGGACATCTAAGTACATTGTGTATTTGCCTGTCCTAAACCTGATTCCAGCCATTTCTCTAAGGAGCCCTGGTTCATTTTAGCTGGGCACAATAATCCTAATCCAAAGCCTAGGGATACAAAATGCTACTGGAATAGCTTCTGGGCCTTTTTAGTACACAGAGCTAGGAAATCAAGTTTTTTTTAAGGAATAAAAATAAATCAAGTTCAAATTGATACTCTTAATTCAAACTAAAGATCACAGGGTTTTACTTATTTTTTAAAATTTTGTATTTGTCTCCCTTTTACACTGAAAATCTTGGTTTCTACTGACATTAATATATTTACTTGATTTATTCCAATGTATAGGGTACTTGCAAAGTAACAATATTTAATATGATTACGAATAGTCTGAATGTAGTTTAAGGTTTCTTTACAGTTCATTTTGTCCTTATATATCCTGGTAGGAATGGGCCACCAAAATACCATATTTCAAAGTCATTAGAAATCATTTTTCCCCATGTAACTGTGCCTCCAACTTGATAAGCAGTTAAGTTTATTGGTTTTGGGTTTTGGGCATTTAAAGGGCATTTTTGAACTTTTTAAATGCTATAAAATATTTTACATGATTACAAAGTCAAAATTATGAACTAAGGCACATTTGAAGATGCCCAGCGATCACCTGAGCTTCCTCTTTGCTTTTTACTACTTTTCCTGACAGAGAATTATTCTTATTAGTTTCCTTCTATTGTTTTTGAGCAAATATGAACATATAAAAACATATTCTTTTTTTTTTTTTTTTGAGACAGAGTCTCACTTCATCGCTCCCGGTAGAGAGCCATGGCGTCATAGCTCACAGCAACCTCAGACTCCTGAGCTCAAGTAATCCTTTTGCCTCAGCCTCCCGAGTAGCTGGCACTACAGGTGCCTGCCACAACACCCAGCTATTTTTGGAGATGGGGTCTCACTGTAGTTCAGGCTGGTCTCAAACTTGTGAGGCAAATCTACCTGCCTCGGCCTCCCAGGGTGCTGGGATTACAGGCGTGAACCTCAGCACCTGGTCCTAAAAACGTATTTTTAACATTGGAATAGACTGGTACATTTTCACTCGGGGGTTACTATTATTATTAATTCCAAAGGTTCCTACCACACATATCTGACACCTAGCACATAGTAATGTCCTATGTAAAATTATAGGCCCAAGCCAGGGGCAGTGGCTCACACCTCTAATCCCAGCACTTTGGAAGGTTGTCGCAGGAAGATCACTTGAACTCAGAGGAGTTCAAGGCCAGCCTGGGCAACATAGCGAGAACCTGTCTTTATAAAAAAATTTTTAAAGATTGGCTGGGCATGAGGGTACATGCCTGTAGTTCCAGCTACTCATGATACTGAGGCTGGAGGATCCCTCTGCATCAGCCCAGGAGTTGGAGGTTGCAGTGAAGTCAGGATTGTGCCACTGCAGGTTAGCCTGGGCAACAGAGCAAGACCCTGTATCAAAACAAAGTTATAGGCCCAACCCCAGCTCTTCCTGTCTCCTTTCCCTACTTGCTCTTCTTCACAGCACTTACATTATTTCATATGCTCCACATTTACCTATTACATTTATTGTCTGTCTTCCCCACCAGAATGTCAGTTCCCTGAGGTAAGAAGTTTTGTTTCTTTTCATGTCTGCTATAACCCCAGCACCTAGAACAATGCCTAGCACTCACACGATATTTGTTGATTGAATAAAAAAATGCTTGATAAGTATTTGAACAATACATCAGCAAATGCATCAGCAAATTAAAAACATAAATGAACTGATTTAGGGTCATGGCCTAAATTAGGGCCATCCCATCCCAGAGACCCAACTTGTAGCCAAAACCCCAGCGCTTACGCTGAGCCATCCTTCTCTCTTGCCTCAGGTGTTAAATGTGGGGGTGTGCTGTCAGCACCTTCCGGAAACTTCTCCAGCCCCAATTTTCCTAGACTGTACCCTTACAACACCGAGTGCAGCTGGCTGATCGTGGTGGCTGAGGGGTCCTCCGTGCTGCTCACCTTCCATGACTTTGACCTGGAGTACCATGACACCTGTGACTTTGACTTCCTGGAGATCTACAATGGGGCCTCAGCAGACAAGGGCAACCTGCTGGGGAGATTCTGTGGCCAGGTGCCCCCGCCGCCCTTCACCTCCTCCTGGCACGTCATGTCTGTGGTCTTCCACTCCGATAAGCATGTGGCCAGCCGCGGCTTTGCTGCAGGCTACCAGAAAGGTCAAGGCGGGAGCAGGCAGTGGAGAGGCTGGCCCAGGGTGGAGGTGGGAGGAGAGTGGTGGGGCCAGGTGAGACCGGCCGGCTCTCAGCACTTCAGCTCGTAGGCTGCTTTGGAAGGAACGTGCATCGCCCTGCTCTCACGCACAGCTTAAGGGGCAAAGGCAGCTTCCTGGACGTCTATGACCACCCCCGTGATCTTGTCCATTTCTCCTGGAGTCCCCAGAGGTCTCACTGTGTTCAGGAATGAGGCCTCTCGTGCTCCTCGTCCTTCTTTACCCATGTCGTGGCATCAGGCCACAGGGGAGGATGTCGTGGCTGCTGCCGCTTTCCATGGCACCTCCCTCCTTCACAGCACAGGAGTCCCCACCCCGGTCTTCACAGGAGGGTCTGGGTGGAGCTTCCTTCCTCCCTCCTTCAACGAGGCTGGACGCCTGCTTCTCAGGCTAGCCGAGGGAATGGAGGCCTTGCTCCTCTTGCCTTGCTCCTGGACGCATTCCTCCTTGTCCTCCGGCTTCTGTGCACGGACACAAACCTCCTCCCTCCTCCCAAGGCCCAAACCACAGGCCCTATTCATGTTAGCTCAAAGGACAGTCACAGAAGATCCTGGTCCACAGAGCCCACCAACCACAATCCCAGGGGACTCAGCTGGGACACCCAGTCCTTGGTGCACTTAGAAATATGGGCTCGTAGAACACTGAAGCGTAAGAATAATAGGCTGGTCTGATCATAAGAGTACTTTTGGAATTTTATTTTATTTTATGTATGTATGTATGTATGTATTTGTTTGTTTGTTTTTGAGACCATCTCACTTTATTGCCCTTGGCAGAGTGCTGTGGCATCATAGTTCACAGCAACCTCTAACTCTTGGGTTCAAGTGATCCTCCTGCCTCAGCTTCCCAAGTAGCTGGGACTATAAGCGCCCGCCACAATGCCTGGCTATTTTTAAAGATGGGGTCTCACTCTTGCTCAGGCTGGTCTTGAACTTTTGAGCTCAAGCAATTTACTTGCCTCAGCCTCCCAGAGTGCTAGGATTTACAGGCGTGAGCCACCGTGCCTGGCCCTAGTTTTGGAATTTTAGACCCTTAGATTTTTAGCATGTTTGGATATCAAAGTTGTAATACTATAAACCATGTTTTCCAGCATTTAAAAAAAAAAATAGGAAAATGCTTATATCAAATGGAACTTTATGTTTTTGATATATGAAAGAGATAAAGATGATGTTTTGGTGGTATGCGTTTATTTTGTAAGTTTATGTTTTAACATTTACTTCTTATAAGCTAATTTTTGAAAGGACAAGTCAATATCAATGGTCTCCAATGAGTTAAATTTTTACATGTAAGATATGTGACTGTGAGTGAGTTGAATTACATTAAGAAATTTTGTTTGAGGGGCGACGCCTATGGCTCAATGGAGTAGGGCGCTGGCCCCATATACCGGAGGTGGCGAGTTCAAACCCGGCCCTGGCCAAAAATTGCAAAAAAAAAAAAAAAGAAAGAAATAGTTTGAAATACAGTGTAAGAATGCAGTTTGCCCCAGATGCTAGCAGGTGCCCTGGGCGGCCACTGGGGCACTCCGGAGTACAGTTGGGGAGCCTCTGCTCAGGTTGTCAGTGTTGGAAGGGATCTCTCAGACTGTCTAAACCTGTCCTCTCATTTCACAAATGCTAAGTCTGAGACCCAGAGAGGGAATGTGCCTTCCTAAGGTCACATAGCTGGGCCGGTGCTGGGGCAAGAGGTCACATAGCTGGGCCGGTCCTAGTTGCTCAGTACAGAGCTCCCGTCACACAGCCATGCCAGGGGGCAGAACTCTGGAGTCTCAGGAAATACACCCAGTCTGTGCCCTCTCTGCTGGTGACCTCCAGCAAGTCTCCTGCCTCATGGATACACCGGCCAACCTGGCTGCTCATCACTTTCAGCAGTGTCTTCTCAGACTCCACCTGAGATTAGACTGGGTGGGTCTTATAAATTCTAAAGTTCCCATGAAGCTCAGAGAGGCTGGGTTACTTGTCCAGGGTCACACAGCTCATATAAGGCAGAGCTAGGAGGCCACTTATCTTCAGATGTCGTACCAACCTCTACTTCATCAGATCTTCTCTCTCAGTCTTGGTTTCCTTGTCTGTTAGGGAGCTTTGATCATATTCCTGAGCTCAAGCTTCTTGGCCTCTGTGCCCCACTGGCCTAGTAGCAGTGGACGGTGAGGGTCACAAAGGTCAAGTACACAGGCTCTCTAGTTAGTCTTCCTGGGCTCAAATCCCACTTTCCCAATTACTAGCCAGATGACCTGCTCTGGGGGCCCTGATCACATCCCCTGGGCCTCGTCATTTCAACACGCTTCTGTCAGCCTCCACATTTCTTTGTTGGAGGGTTTTTCTCTGAAGTCTCAGCAGATTACCCCCACCCGCAGTGGGGAGACGCTTTGCTCCCCCGAGTTCCCCAGCAGGGCTCAGCAGCTGGCTTGGCCACCCTCCCCTTCCCTGTCTCACTCCCTCACTCCCCTGGCTGGGGTCCCTGGGATCTCCCAGGTAAACTGCTTGTATTTAAATCCTTGTCTTGGGCTCTGCCTGGGCAAGCAAACCCAAACTCAGGTAAGTTACTTAGTTTCTCTGCACTTCCATTTTTTCCACTGGTAAATCCAAGAAACAACAGCCCATTCCTTGTAGTGCTACTGTAAGATTATAAAAGACGGCACAGTTGCTAAACTCTAGGACTGTGCCTACTACTTGGCAAGCACTCAGTGGATGGCAATGAGGCTCCCTCCAGATGCATGGTGGGAGTAGCATGGTGGGGGTGTCTGGTCCCTAAGTGAGGAGGTCAGGAACCGCAGGAAGAGAGGAAGGTCAGTTCAAGTGTGCTCTCTTGCAGATGTGTGTGGAGGTGTCCTGACCAGCCTATCGGGGGCCCTCACTAGCCCTGAGTATCCTAACAACTACCCCAACAATGTGGAATGCCACTGGGTGATCCGGGCCGCTGGCCCTGCTACCATCAAGCTGGTGTTCGTGGATTTCCAGGTGGAGGGCAATGAAGAGTGCACCTACGACTATGTGGCTGTGCTTGGGGGGGCCGGCCCAGCCCGTGGGCACCACTACTGTGGCAGCACCAGACCCCCAACCCTGGTGTCTCTGGGCCACGAGCTGCAGGTGGTCTTCAAGTCCGACTTTAACATTGGAGGCCGGGGCTTCAAGGCCTACTACTTCTCAGGTACGAGGGCTGGAGCACTGCTGGGCTCCCCATTACACTGTGGGGGGCCACAGTTTCCTGCTCCCACAGCACTTGGGCTTTCTGCACTCTTCCTGCTTGGAATGCTCCAGGACACCTGCCTGGCCAGTGCCAAGGCATAAACATGTCACTTCCTTTGTGAAGACTTCCTGGTTCACTAGGAATTAATCCCTTCCTTCAACTCCTGATAGAAGTCTTTTCCACACTGTCCTAACATCTGCTGTGTCTACACGTGGTTTGTGTGTCTGCCTCCCCTGCCTTATGTGATTTTCTTTGTACCTGACACATAGTAGGTACTCAGTCAATATTTGCACAGATGAATGAATGAACTCATGGGGAGTTCACAGCCTAATGGGAGAGATGGATAAGGAAACCAACAGGACAGCCCATTATGATCTGTGCTAATAGTAAAAATCAGGATGACTTTCTAGAGGAAGAGCCAATTGAACAGTACCTTAAAGGAGTTAGCCAGAGGCAGATGGAAGGGAAGGGTGTTCCAAGCAGGAGGAACAGCATGTACAAGGCACGGAGGACAGAGTGTGTAAGAGGAGATGTTTAGGAAAGTGGGAATGCTGGGGGTGGATGGGGCAACCAAAAAGGGAAGAAGCCAGGCCATGAACTTCATTGTCAAGCCAGGGCGTTTGGAGTTAGCTGCAGGACAGGTATTAGGTATTATTGTTGAATTCTAACAAGGCCAAGACTCTTGAAGGGAACTGTCAATGAGATTCCCAGCTCTCAGCTAGTGTTGGTTTAAAGCAAGCTTGGGATCAACAGTCTGCTTTGTTGGTCACAGTGCCCACGAGCTGCCAGGTGGTTTTAGGACCCCTGTTGCACCTGCAGCCTCCGCTATAACTGCACAAGGTGACTTCCCCCTGCTTCCCTCCTCACTGTTGCTCTTTCCACCCACCTAGGGGAATGCCAGGAGGTGTACGTGGCTGTGCGAGGCAACTTCTCCAGCCCACAGTACCCCGGCTCCTATCCCAACAACATCCGGTGCCACTGGACCATCCGCCTGCCTCCTGGCTACCGGGTTAAAGTATTCTTCCTGGACCTGGACCTGGAGGAGCCCAACAGCCTGACCAGGACCTGTGACTTTGACCATCTGGCAGCCTTTGACGGGGCCAGCGAGGAGGCACCCCTGCTGGGGAATTGGTGTGGCCACCACCTGCCACCGCCCGTCACCTCGAGCCACAACCAGCTCCTGCTATTGCTGCACACGGACCGTAGTGCCACCCGCAGGGGCTTCTCTGTGGCCTACATTGGAGGTCAGCCGGGCAGAGGGTGTGGTATGCTGCTGGGAGAAGGGGAGGCTCTGTGGCCTGGGTTTGCAGCCTCCTTCCTCCATCCCGCCAGCTTGTCCTGACCCCCAGGAATGGTGTTCCCGAGGGCACCCGTGTGTCAACTCCTGGAACCTCTGAGATCATACTGCCATGTCCCTTATTCATTTCTGATATTGCAGAGTCCTCCTCTTCTAGCTCCCAACTCCACGAGTACTAACCCTTCCATCCGGCTCCTTCCCCCAGGGGCCCCTGGCCCTTATACTGTGGTTTATCCCCTGTATCTAGGGGCAGTAGGCAAAATACAGTAATGCTGATTATGGTAAATAATTGGTGTAACCATGGAGATGCCTACCAGCCCTGCTGTGGCATTCAAAAATACCGATTGAACAAATGGCACTTGTGTTTTCTCGCTTAACAAGAAGTCTGGAGCTAGGCCGCTGCATTATTGATTCGGGGACTCAACACTCTTCCAGGTGATATTTCTGAGATTCTTTTAGCCTCATGATTACAATGTGGCTGCAACAATTCCAGGCATCATGTTCATGGTCAAAGCTGGAAGAGGGAAGAGGAAGAGCCAGCCACAAATGTCCCCTTATCAGGAAAGCAAAAGCATTTCCAGAAGCTCCCACAAGACTTTTCCTTGTGTCTCACTGGTTTGAACTTGGTCTGATGGCTGTGCCTGGCTGCAGAGCAGACCGGGGGAGCTGGTGCTTGGCTTGCTCAGGCTCCATCGTGTTGGTTTGATTGGTTGGCCAAGAGCATCCACCATCTTTCCCCCTCCTCCCACCACTCTTCCCTGTGCTCTGGACCCACTGAGCCCTCTGCCTGGCCAGGCAAAGCGCCTCACTGTGCAGGTATGGAAACAGATGCCGAGAGGCAAAAGGATGTCATTACAGTCACATGGGCAGTCGGTGGCACAGTCGGGACTAGAACCCACTGTCCTGTCTTCTCCTTGTGTGTCTGAGCAGGACATGAGAAGGGAGCCAGGGAAAGCTCAGACAGGTGAAGGCCACCTCCAAACCCTGCCATTGATTGGCCACACAAGAGGGCTTAACTGTAAACGGGTCGATGAACGCTCTAGACAGGTCGTGTAGATAAAATTAGGTAACGCGGGTCACAGTGCCTAGCTCCAAGGACTTGGTTCCCTCAGGAAAGATGTCTTTGGCCTGTTCAGTATTGAAAGTTCTCCCTTCTTTCCTTACCCCGTGTGCAAGGAGAGTTGGAGCCCCAGTGATGGTAGAGATATAGGGCTACAGCAAGCTAGTGGTAGGCCTTGGGCAGCCCCCACCCCTCTGGGCCTCAGGGGCCCACTTGTGGGCTGGAGCAGGTCAGCAGACCTGTGACTGTCAGTGCAGTCCCTTCCTCTGACTCTGTATTGTGGGCAAGTGAGCACTCCTGGGGGATAGGTTCCTTTGGGGCCCCGCCAGCTGGCATGGCCCTTTCTCTCCCTGGGTCTCAGTTTTTCCACCTGTAAAATGAGGCATTGACTAAACGGGCTGTAAAGTCCCTGTTGCCCCTGATAATCTTATTTCTGGAATTGTCCCCTGTCCCCCCCAGCTGTATGTGGTTTAGGATGAGCCCATAGGGCAGACACTGAGTAAAGGCAGGGGCTCTAATCCTGGCGCCCCTTCTAGAGGCTTCAGTGTAGGAGCCCTCACGCTCTCTGCATCCACCTCCTTTCTCCCCAGATCCCAGTGGAAGCCCAGGTCACAGAGGGGTGTTTGTGCTGGGCGAGGCTTCAGATGTGGCCCAGGCTGCAGGAGGCCTCTCTGCTGGACGGGTACCCATAGCATCCGTCAGGGGTGACACACAGTTCAGTACCTCCAAGATCATCGCGGGAGACAGCAGGCCCATAAATCCCTGACTGCCAGACATCAGAGGCTAAAATATGTCTGAGGCATTTCCTGGGGAGGAGTGGAGAGTTCCAGGCCTCTGCCCGCCGGCTCGCCACCCGCCTGCCCTCCCCCCACACTCACCCCACACTCACCCTGTCCTGCACTTACATGGCACACATACAAATACACACACGTACACACACATGTACACACGCAAATGCATTTTTTTCCTCTTTCCTTGATTTTCCTTCAGAGCACTGTATTTTGCATATTTATTGCCCCCTCCCCAAACTAGAATGTAAGCTTTACAAGGGCAAGAATTTGGGGCTTTTTTTTTTCCATTTCTGTAACTGTGGTGCTAGAATAGCCCACAGTTGATGTGCTCGGGCATAACCCATCATCATAAATGTTTGTTAAATGATTGGATGAACAATGGAATGAATCGTCTGGTCTTTGGCAAAGTGATTAGCAAACAGTAGCTTTTATTATGATTAAGAACATCTGGCTAGGTGTGGTGGCTCACACCTGTAATCCTAGCACTCTGGGAGGCTGAGGTGGGACCATCGTTTGAGCTCAGGAGCTCAAGACCAGCCTGAGTAAGAGCAAGACCCCCATCTCTACTAAAAGTAGAAAATTATCCAGGGATCATGGTGGGCACCTGTAGTCCCATTAGAGGCTGAGGCAGGAGGATCCCTTGAAGGAGTTTGAGGTTGCTGTGAGATAGGCTGAGGCCACTGCATTCTACCCTGGGCAACAGAGTGAGATTCTGTAAAAAAAAAAAAAAAAAAAAAAAAAAAAGGAAGGAAGGGCACGAAAGAGAAAAGAAAAGAAAATTCAAT